>PVJL010003357.1:0-160339 GCA_004026885.1 Lyroderma lyra
AAAAAAAATAAATAAAAAAAAATAAAAGGAAAGGGAGAGGACGATGTATTACTGGTGAGACTTCTTTACATTACCTGTTTTTATGACAACTTGCATCCTGGGAGGGACTGAGCTTTAGGAAGTTGAACAGGTGCAATATCACGACACTAAGGAGGCCACACCAAGACCCAGAGGGACAAAGGAAGGGCTGCAGCAGCGGGGGAGCCAGCTCATTCTATCCTCAGGGCACCGGGCAGGTGAGAGGCAGCGTTGGATCTAGAGCACCGGTGGTTCCCAAGCAGAGGTACGTGCTGAGCTGTTCAAGGGTATGTGGAAAATAATCAGTAATGGTGAAAAACAAAAACAAACAAAAACCAAGAAAACAACTGGATTGCAGATCCCTTCAATGAAGAATTCATCAAAGAAGCTAACTATCAATCAATGAAAAAGAGCAGGTAATCGAACATTCATCTGATTCTTCTTTAAATTCTGGTTTTAAAAGAAAGCATCTCCACTGTAGACTTGTACACCTGAAACCTATGTAATTCTTGCTAACCAGTGTCACCCCAGTAAGTCTAACGATTAAAAAAAAAAAAAAGAAAGCATCTTACTACCTTCTGGGTAGATGTGAGTGAAAAATACAAACAGCTCAATGAGAAGGCACTCAAATACCCCTTGCCATTTACTAATACCTTACACCTTCATAAAAAGTAAGTTCCACAACAGGCTTAACGCCAGCCCAGGTTTAAGACTGTCTCTTGTATGTTTTGAGCCTGATTTCCAGAGACTAAGTGCATCGAAGCAAGCTCAGTGACCTCACTAACAATGTTTCAGTCGGCTAGTGGTCTGCATAACGATGATTACAGACTTTTCAGAAAACACAAATAAATATTATTATTAATAAATTAAGTTTATTAAATGTTTGATCATCATTATCAATATGTAACTGTTATGCATATTGTAAAATGAAATCTGTGGTTGTACTCTCAGTGTAGTAATTTTTCTTTCCTAACTTATGACCTCATTTCCACTATGTTACATTAAGACAGGCACTGAACAAAAGGGTCAGGATTTAAAAACAGCTGTTTTAAAAACATGGGGTACAATGTATAGAAATGGGTTTAAAAGGGGCACACAAGTGGGAAAAGGCTGGGAACCACTGCTCTAGGCTAGGCAGCAAAAGGCAGCGGCATGAATAGCAGAGGCCACAGCGTACCGGTGTCTGGTTGCCAGTTTGTTCAACTGGGCCTCGGCCCCACCAGTCTTTTATAAAATTAATGTATTGTGAAAACACCAGCTTCTCTTTGTCCTTCCCTCTCTCCCTCTGCTCCCTCAGACGAGATGCAGAAATGCAGCTAAAATGCCACTTACAGACGGCGAGGGAGAGGGCAGCCCACACGATGAGTAAGCAAACAGGGAACCTGGAAAACCCATAACCTGCATATCACCCCCTCCTCAAATCATCCCAGTCTTGGCAATTGAGCCTCTGGAAGCAGCGCCAAACCTTCTGGGTCCTTCCTACCAAGCCACTCTCTCTGACCACCAGGGGGCAGGCTGCCACTAAGAACAGGTAGCAGCCGCCCCCAAAGCAGAGGTCCGGTCCATCTTTGTTCCCGTGGGGCCCACCTTGTGTGCCTGAGAGCTCCCCCAGACTCAGCCATGCTAGTCCAGCAGTGGCCCGTGGGGACCCTTTTCCATTGGCAATGGAAGCTGCCTGGAGCTGGGTCAGTCCCCAAGTGAATCACGTCTTCATTTCCATCTAAGTTTGAGAACCACCCACCTCAGAATCACAGGGGTGGAGCTTAGTAAAAAGCAGATTCTGGGCCCTGCTGATGGAAGCTGATTCTGGGATAGAGGGATTGAGCCCAGGAATCTGCATTTTATGCAAACTCTTTGAGTGGTTCTGATGCAGGTGGTATAGGACCACAGATAGACAGGGCTTTCCAGTGGGTCTCAACCTTCCTAATGCCATGACCCTTTAATACAGTTCCTCGTGTTGTGGTGACCCCCATAAAATTATTTTCGTTGCTACTTCATAACTGTCATGTTGCTACTGTTATGAATCGTCATGTAAATATCTGATATGTGTTTTCCGATGGTCTTAGGCGACCCCTGTGAAAGGGTCATTCGACCCCCAAAGGGGTCGCAACCCACAGGTTGAGAACTGCTGCTTTAAGCAGTTGTTCAAACCCAGAGCAATCCCTAAGCAGAACTTTTGGCTCTGTGCTGTGCCCAGGGCTCATGCACTGCAGTCTCTGGCACACCTGAGGTGACACAGCTACTCTTGGCCACATAAATAAACACCCAAGAAGGATGGAGGAAGTTACAGGTGAAGGAGAATTCTTACCGCCCAGTGTAGGGGGACAGCATTGTAGGCCGGCCTTGCCCTCTCCTGACACCTTTCATGCTCAAATTCATTCTAATCATTTCTGGGCACTGGTTTCCTTATTTTATTCCCTTTAATGTACCTCTCCTCTCCTCATTGCTCAGAAAAAGTATCCTGGATTTAGAGGCAGCTAAATTTTCTGCTCAAATAATCCTTCTTTGTTGTCCTTCGTTGATGCTAAGAACCATCTTACAACCTAAGCACCCTGATGTACTAACAGCTTTGCAGGGAGGAGTGGGCATGAAATCCAACATGAAATATGCAAACCATTGTAAAGTTCCAGAATCAATAACAAGTGTGTTTTAGAACTGAGGAAATTTCACTCTTCTTACAATCTAATGTTACTTTATTCTTTAACTCAAATTCATTGACTGCCTGCTGTGCCAAGAACCTCTTCTAAGTGCTGTGAGAGGATTAAGCAAGATTCGTGAGGTCATCACCCTCACAGGGCTGGTATTATGGTGTAGAATAAAACATAAATGAATTAGTGAATCAGAGCTGGAGACAGTGACTGGTGCTATTGGAGTAAAAAGGGTTGTGGGGTACAGATGCAATGGTGAAGCCAATTTCTGACAGGGTGTTCAGGAAAGATCTTTCTGAGGAGGGGTCATGGAGCTGGTTGGAATGAAGAAGTAGACCAGAGGAGTACTTGAGGTAGACAGGACTTTGATGTGGTTTCTACCAGGCCTACCTGGCATCTTGGCCCATGACTGTGGAAATTTCACTTCTTGCACAACTCAACATTTATTAGTACCTTTTCTATGCTGGCATGAGGCTAATTTCTCAGATGTAGTTGTGAGCAAGAAAGACATAATTTCTGCCTTCATGAAGTTGATAATCTGGTGCAATTTTTAAAGATAAGGCTCTACTAAGCTTCCATTACTAAATCCTACCATTTATCTTCTTCATCCTAGAAAATCTATTTTAGATTTTGGATTAGTATGGCCTTGATAGGAAGGCCTTTGTGATTACAAATACCAAAACCCAATGGGAAGATGATCTGTGGAGGTCTCAAGAACTTGAATACAGTGTCTAGTGGCTCAGATAAAAAAAAAAAACAAACCATAATCCAGCTACCACTTCCTGCCCATTTGGTGGGACGGGGCGGGAAGAGCTTCTCTTGGCTCTCTAGACATTGTTTCATACTCTCCCAGTTCTGGGTGAGAAGAAATGACTTCCCAAAGCAGAGCTCCTGTCTTCCATAACTGCTTTAAGCCTACTCAGGCATTGTCATTTTCAGTGCCATCTCTTGATGCCGAGCAAAAACACAGTGGCCTGGCCTGCCCCTGAAGGCCCCCTGACCACACTTCTCAGACCTTGAAGGCTGTCAAAGGGGAAATAAATATTTGTCTTTGAACCTCTCTGTTGCCTTTCACAGGTTCTCACTGAAGACGGATGGTGGGAATAAAAATAGCAACACCTACAGAAGAGCTTTGCTCCAACCACTCCTAAGAAGCACCTGCTTCTCCTACAGCACAAATATGTAAGTGACAGATGCTGTCATCCTCCTGGCAAAAAGCAGGTTTTAACCTCTGGGTTTCAGAAAGTTCCCTCTGCATCTGCATAGGGAACTAATAAATAATGAAGAAGAGAAACAGCCAGAACAGGGAGAGGACATGCCTTAGGGCCCACAAATGTGGAACTGGCAGATGGAACTTTCAGGAGTGCTTAGAGGAATAAATGGGTGAATCAGAATTCTGGGCCTTACCCCTGGAGGTTCTGATCAGTAAGTATGGCTCAGGCCTGGAAATACAGGGTCTGGCACAAATAACACCCCCTCTTTATGTGTTGGTAATCTACGCCAAATCTTCTACGAAAAAATCATAAGCATGTGATTCTGTAACATAACAATATCGCCCCAAGCACACTATGACATTTTAGGTGAAATGTTCAAATTACTGTCCCATCTTGTGTGAGACATTCACATATGTAGTCCAGGGTTACTTCTGCTGGACCCTGTAAAGCTATTAATATCTTTTTAAGAAGCTTCTTTGGAGCTTGACAATCATTTGGGTTTTTGAACCCCAACAATCTCCTAGTTAGCTCTCCTCCGATCCTAACAACTTCTGTGTCTCACCCCCTCCCTCCAATAGCAGGCTTCAGGTTCAGGCTTCTACCCCACATTTTGTCATTGGTCCCTGGGGGCTGTGGCTGAAACCTAAGTCAGCCCCAGCCCCATGCCAGGTGGAGTAATTGACTTGGGCCTGTTCAATAAAAGCTTTGGGTTACCAGACACCCATCTGCGGGCTATCTCACCAAGGAAACAGGAGCCAGATCACTTTCACTGGGCATGAACCCCACGCTTCCCAGTGTGCGGGGAGGAAGGGAGGCCCAGCCCACTTCTGGCACTTTCACTACAAACAACTCCCATATGGCCCCCCCAAGGCTCTTTTCATTAATATCTCAACACCCCTGAGAATAGCCTACATGTGTTGTCAGGGGAGCCCACGTCCGAAGGAAGAACAGCTTCTCTCCCCCACCCCACCACTTGGGCTCAGCGCCCATGGACTCTGTCCATTCCAGACAAACTTAATGGCCCCACTGCTCAAAACACCCTGCTTCCGTTTGCTGGTCCTTTTCTCTTTATGGTCTCTGGGAATCCAGGGTTCTAGGCTAGCAACTGAAATAACTTGTGTCATCTTAGAAATTCTAAAATAATACATCGACATAATTTGAAAGTCAAATGTTCCACAAAGACTAACAAAAGAAGCAATTTCCTCTTCCTTCCATCCCTAGACACTAACACTTTCAACTCTTCAGGTGGTTTTAGAAGAAAAGTATTTACCTCCACATTTCTCAGTAGTACTGTTACAACATTTGTATACTGCTTTTCCAATCTGAAATATTACCTATCAACTTCCTATTACAGATGGTGAGAAGATAGCACGTTCAAACGCATTCACCCCCACACCCAGAATTTCCCTCTTCTCCTAATAGTTATGTCTTATTTTTCATTAAATCATTATTATAATAGTGTTTACATTATGATTGTGCAATGTTCATCATTGAGCCGATTGCAGCATATTTTAATTGTATGGTTTTTTTTCAATACATTGTTCTCAGAGTTAATAGCTTCCTCTTTTTTGTTTACTCACTTATTTTATGCATATGAGGGCTGTCCAGAAAGTATCCAGCCATGTAATATGAAAAATAGAGGCACTTATGGCTGGGTTTTTTCCAGACAGCCCCTGTATATCATCAAAATTTCCCATGCTCTTCACAGAGCTATAAAACCCCTCTCAGTACTAGGTTCTCCTCAGTCCAATGCACTGAGTGACTCATCCATTTCATTTCCCTCCTGGAGACATCTTCCTAGAACCTTCCATTTCCATGCTCCTATTTGGACTGGCTGCTCAGCTTTAGACCTCTGTCTTCCCTTTGCTTCTCTCCTGTACTGAGGCACCTCTTTCCTAAATCTTGTATCTATCTTCATTAATTTACCCCCTATTTTGTGGGGGCACACACTTCAGTAGCTTTCTGAATATGAAGACATCGGACATAAACTTTAAAAACCTTCAATGTCTTTTTTGTACTTTAATACTTGATTAGTTCATCATACAATTCTAGGTTGAAATGGTTGAAAACCATTTCCCTCAGAATTTTTAAAGCATTGTTCATGGTCTTCCAGTTTCCTATGTCACTATGGAAAACATTGATTCCACTTTCTGTCCAGATTCTTTGTGTATGACTTCCTTTCATTTTTCCTTTCTCTTCTTTTCTTTCTTTCCTTCCTCCCTCCCTCCCTCCCCTCCTTATCCCCTCCCTAGGCTGCATGGGGGCAAAGTTTATAAGAGAAATCTCTGTAGGAAATCTCTGTACTTCCCCCTCAATTTTGCTGTGAACCAAAAACTACTCTAAAAAAATCATCTTAAAAACAAAACAAAACCAACCAACCAACCAACCAAACTCAACCAGGAATGGGACAAACATATGAAGACCTTTAGGGTTCTTTTCTTTATCCCTAGTATTAAAATTGGATGATGACATGTCCTGGATGCATCTGTCTCACTCATTTTCTATGCATTCCTTGCATTTTTTTTTTTTTTTTTTTTAGTTTGGAAGTGCATGTCTTTCAGTTCTGAAACAAATTTTGTAAGGTTTTCCCTACATTTCATGTATGCATGTAAGCTGTCTATTTGTATGTATGTGTGTATGTTCACATCTACCATCAGATGCTTTTGTTCTGCTGAGAGAGTTCCTTTACCTTTCAGCTCTTCCACTGGAATGTTTATCTTGGCTTCCATGTTTTGAAGAATTTGTAATTCTCTATATCTGTCTCCATATAGCAGTGTTCTCCAATTTTGTGAGTGTGATAGTTTCTATCTCTGTTTTTCTCCAAAGTATTTTTACTCCCTTGCCTTTTTTTTTTCTGAGAAGACTATAAAGTTAAAACAAACAAACAAACAAAAGATAAGTTCCTTTCTTCCATGTCTTTAATCACTCCCCTCTTCAGAGTTACTATAGTTTAGTTTGTTAGATATCCTTCAAGGCCATTTTTCATGCACTTACTTAACATTTAAACACATGCATACAAATATATACCTTATCTTTTTTCATATTACACTAGTATACTGCATTGTACCTTTGTTTTCATACTTAGAAGCATATGCTAAAGATCTTTCAATATCTGTACTTCTAAACTATTTATTTTTAACTGCTGCATACTATACAATAAGATTGTGCCAGTATTTATTAGACACAGATCATATTACATGTTTTCTTTTCAAATTACTACTATTAAGTCATTTTTATTTCTGTGGGATAAATATCTAGAAATAAATTATTGTGTTGCAAGTTATCTTTATTCAAAACAGCCCTACAAAATGCTGTATTAATTTATGGTCCTATAAAAATTAAGAAAGAATCTATTTCTTCACACTTACCAACACTGGATATTATCGATTGTCTTAACTTTCATCAATTTGATTGATCAATTTTCCAAGAAGTAAAAAATACCTTATCAGTATATTAACAGTAATCTCACCCTGTTATTGGTGAAATTAAATAGCTTTTCATATACTTATTAACTATTTTCAAATTTTCTTCTGTGAATTTCTAGTCATATTTTCCTCATATTGCTACTGTGTTGTTTGTATTTTTCTTATTGATTTGTAGAATATCTTTAAATGCTATAGATGTCAATTCTTTTGTTATAAAGTTGCAGATATTTTCTCCTTTCTCTCATCTATCTTAGGAACATCTATTTTTAGATAGTATACAAATTTTTAAAACTTTTTTTTCTACACAAATTTATTAACTTTGTTTTTTGTGACTTGTGAATAGTTTAAGAAAGCTTTCCCAACCCCAAGTTATAGTTTTCTCTATTGCCCTTTAATACTTTTATAGTTTTAATTTTTTGATATTTAGCTCTTTAATTACTTCTGTGAATGGTACAAAGTTGAGATCTAATTATATTTTTCAAAAGAACAGATCATCTTTCTAGCACTAACTATTGAATAATCCATCTTTTTCCCTATAATTGAAATATCACCTATTTCATTTACTAACTTCTCTTTTATGTATTGGTCTGGTTCTGGTCTATTACACTGCTCTAAATCAGGGATTGGCAAACCACAAGCCTCTGGGTTAAATCCAGTCTCCTGTCTGTTTGGTAAATAAAGTTTTATTGAAACACAGCCATAGCTATTCACTTCCATATTATCTATTGATGTTTTCACACTATAATGACAGTCTTATGTAGTTGCAAAAGAGAACATATGGCCTGCTTACTATTTGGCTCTTTATAGAAAAAAACTTGTCATTCCTTGAGTCAGTATCATTAATGACATGAACTCTAGAGGTGTTTTGCATTTGGAAAAGTGAATATATTCTTATTGGATTTATATTTTTAAAAATTCATGGCTGTTCCTTATAAATGTCTTTGGGTAAACTTTACATTTAATTAATTATTATTAATTAGTTATTATTAATACTATGGTTGGGCTTAAATGTACCAACTTTCTATTTGTTTTTCATTTGTCCTGTTTGTTCTTTTTTTTCCTCATTCCCTTTTTATTATTTTACCTCTTAAGCCTCCTTGTTTTTAGTGGTTGCTTTAGAGTTTATTGTATACATCTTAAAGCTATCATAATCCACCTTCAAGTAATACACCACTTTGAATACATTATAAGAAACAATAGTATAGTACTTTCAATTCCTTTTCCTGGTCTTTTTGCTAGTGTGGTCATACATTTTACTCTTTACATAAGTTATAAACTCTATAATACATTGTTTTTATTATTGCTTTAAATGGTCATTTTAAAAAGAGATCTAATATATTTTAAAAATTGTGTTTTATATTTACCTACACATTTATCATTTCTGGGGTTCTTCATTCTTTGTGCAGATAAAGTTTTCCATCTGGTATTTTCTTTTTGCTTGAAAGACTTCTATTAACATTTCTTGTGCAGATCTGTTGGTGTTAAATTCCTTCAGTTTTTGCAGGCCTGAAAAAGTGTTTTTATTTTTGAAAGAGATTTTTGCTGGGTATAAAATTTTAAGTTGATAGCACATTTCTTTCAATATTTAAAAAGGCTTACTTTTTAAGCTTTGTTAGGCAGGACCAGAGCAATCTTTAGTCTTAGAAACTACCCTTCTGGGTACTTTACAGGATGTCCCATGTATCACAAGGTTTTTCACTCTAGCTGGTGGAAACACAAACTATTCTGGCCCTATGTTAGCTCCAGGGATTGTTTGGGCCCTTGTTCGTGGTAATCTCCCCAACCTCAGATGCTTTTAAACTCACATGTGTACACTGATCAGTACTCAGCTGGTCTAAGACTTGAGGAGAAACTCCTGCAGATTCCCAGAGCATGCTTTCTCAATCTCTCTCCCTCTTTCCTGCCCTCCTGCTCTGTGCAGTGCTCTTTCCTGGTATTCTGCCCTGTGGATTCTAGTTACATTGACCTCTCTGTATTCTCCACACTGCCTTCTCAGTTCAGGGAGACCACTGGGACCTGTTGGGGCTCCTCCTCCCTTATTGTGGCCTGGAAACTTTCTCTAGGCAGTAAACTCATCTTGTTTGCTTCTCTCCACTTGGGGCTTACTCTACTACACTGTCTATTGGTGAATGTCTAAATAACATTTTTATACATACACACACACACACACACACACACACACACATTTTTTTAGTTGTTTAAGGGGAGAGGGTAAAACTGGCCCCTATTACTCTAGCATGGGTAAAATGTTTCATTTGAGATTTTAATTGGAATTGATGGGAAAACTGACATTTACTTTATTGAGTCTTCCTTTTTGAAACGTGGTATACTAATTTACTTAGGCCTTCTTTGAATTTCTCCAGTGGAGATTATGGTCTTCCACATTCATACTGATGTTGGATTTAAAAGGACCCAATATAGGCTGTTTAACTTCTCTCCTATAGCATATGATTTATACCCCATAGCAGTAATTCACAGAGTGACTCTAAAGGAGACCCTGGGCTTCTACTTTGTGGAGTAGCTCCTAGACCCATCCTCCTCCTCCCACCCCATACATCAGAAGAGGGCCTGTGACCTGATCATAGCTGCTGGCTTAGTTCCAGCTGATGCTTTCATGATGGTAGAGCAGAGTTGAGCAGTTCTGAACTAGGGCCTGGAATATAGATGAGGAAACATTGGAAGCACCCTCATGGGACTCCAAGGAAAAAACTAGCTTAGAACTATTTAATGTTGGCATGGTTTGCTTGAAGCTTTCTTCTACTTTTATTTATAGTTGGATATGAATGCACTTTGAGAAGTAAAACCTTAAGATTGAACTATTGGTCTATTGTGGGTGCTAGCATCTCTATCTGGTTATGGGAGTCACTCCAACTACCTTATTTAACTCTGGCTCTCTTCTTTGATAATTACCAATGCACAGAAAAAAAAAAGAGATCTCTAATAATGCCTCTTAGATAAAAAGGCATTCATGAGCTAGTTAGGGAAGTTGGGGATGTGTTCTAAATATCGAACAACAAATTTAGAAGCAATTTTGGAACACAATTTCATCTTAAGTTGGGAACTATTTGTTCCTATGAAACCCATCTCTTGCCGTAATGACAGTAATAAATTGAGGAGACTGATGACAGTTGACACCAGATAGGTAAACACCCATAATAAGTAATGGGTTGGTTAATTATAGCTTAACCAGTTATAGTTTATAGATCTTCGATTGATCTCTTGAGAGTATTTAACTCCATCACCTACAATGGCTCATAGCATCTGAACAGAACTTTTCAGAAGTCAGGCTCCTCCATTAACTCAAAACACATCTCTTAAGAATCAAAAGGTGGAATGGAATTTAACTCAATTATTTTCATCATACCTCAGTGTGGGGATCAACTTATACAGAGCATCAGAGAAATGATGAGGCAAATAAAATAGTGATAGATTTTAAAATATTTTACTGTATTCACGTAACCCCCATCCTTTTACTTAGATAAACAGTCATATGTATATAATGCCCAAGTCTCTAGAATGTGGGTGTATTCCCTTTCTGAAACAGTTCAGGGCTTCACTTGAACATTGGTCACACTCTGACAGCTATACTGGCAAAAAGAAAACAATGTCACTCACAAAATGCTAAATACCCAGACACTTTGGAGACTGAACCCAATCCCAAGGTGGATCATGCTTGTTTGGGAACAGATAACCTGGTTGGTCTATATTGCTTGAGCTCACCTAGAGACCAATGATTTACAACCTTGATGCACATTAGCATCACCTGCAAAACTTTAAGTAGTACCATGCCCACTTCAGATCAAATAAATCAGAAGCTCTGGTTAAGTTCTTTGGGTTGTTCTAATGTGCAGCCAGGGTTGAGGACCTCTGCTCGACTACAGTGGTTGTGGATATTGTGCCAGTTTTTAAAGTGTTCATGTAGATCAGATCTTTAATTCATAGTATAAAGCAGTAACTGACTCTTTAATCCTCCCAAGGATATTGCCGATTATGGCAATATTGCCTATTTCAGCTTAGGTGACAATCTTGTCTGTGTGACTATAACACGGTTGTTACTCTGCTTCATACATAGCTTTTGAATTCTTTCCTTTTTCTCCCTGCTGCTATATCCTTAGTTCAGGTCTTCATCTCTCTAGTCTTGCTTGGCCCCCCACCCCTGCCTTCCCTACCTTATACTAGCATAGCTCCCATTATTTCTGTCAAACCCTAAACACATTGCTTTACTCTTATAATCCCTTTCAGTGGCTCCTTATTGTCCAGAAAAATCTTAGAATCCTCATCTGGGTGCCAAAGGCCTTTCATGATGAGGCTGGAGAGAGTCATTGCTCAAGTTTAAAGGTCCCTTGCAGGTCCCTAAATGAGCAGTTGTCTTTGGCTTCTAAGGCTTTGCCAGGACAGCTTGTACCTCACCTTGCCCTGCCAGAAATGCCCATTCAATGTCCTTCTTCTGGGTAAAATCTTCTCTGATCTTCCCACCTCTCGTCCCCACTCCACTTCTTCACTGACTGTGCCAAAGAAATATCCCTATGTAATCCTTGTTTCTATCTGGCAGAGTGTGTACTTGGAAAAAAAAAAAAAAAGGTACATGAACAAATAAATGTCATTTATCACACTATCAAAATTTTAAGTCTGTCTTCCCTATTATATTCTGAGTTTCTTCTAAGGGCAGTGGGTAACAAGGTGTGTGTAGTAGAAAAAGCAGAGTACTAGCTATAGGACCTTGGGCAAGTTTAACTGTTACTGCATCTATAAAATGAGGGTGGCAACTCCTTTCAGGGTTCTGCTGTAATATCAGACACATAGTAGGATAAAGATCATTTCTTCCTGTGCCTTCAATTTACCAAATATTCTGCAAAATTCACGAGTTAACCCACTAGAAAGCTTCTGTTCTGCATTTTATGCTTTCAAATGACCAAATGGCTCAATGCTATTTGTTAAATATTTGTTAGATTTGAAAACCTTCCTCTCCAAACTTAGTCATTCAGAGCATGTTATACCTGTCACATTATTTAACCCCTAACAGTCCTTTGAATTATTCCCATTTTTACAGCCAAGAAAACAGGAGCAGAGAGGCAATGGATTTCTTTCAGAAGGAGAGCAGGGTCGTTTCAATCCTGTTTATCTATAGACTCTAAGATCTGGGCTTGATTCTCTATTCAGTCTTGTAAATGTGTGCTTTTAAATGCAACCACTTAGTTTTTGCAAATTAAATCCAATATTCCAATGATGATTGTTTCAAGGGCCAAAGTTAAAGTAGTTATTTTAATTTAAAAAATAAAAAATAAAAAATATTATGTTTGAAGAAGTAGAGGCCTTTTGGGACTGAATAGTGGCTGCTACAACCTCTGTGACTCGGTCTCTTGGATCCTCGATTCCTTGGTCTCTAACTAAGAATAATAATAGTACCTGCCTTCTGGAAACACGAGGATTGAACGTGTTAACACATGAAGTTCTAACACACTTGGAGCAGGGTCTGGGACATGGCGGGGCCCAGCATCAGCTACACTCCCATCGCTGTGAAGACTATTTCGCTCAGAATTCTATCACAGTGGAACTTTAGGTTGTCCTTTAATGTGCTCTATTACAGGAAAGAAGAACACAAAGAAAACATTCCCTCTTTAACGCTTCTTGCTTGAGAACTCTAATAACAAAAAAATGCTCTTCAAAGACAAATAAAAAGTAACTTTATTGACTGTTAATCTTACCATGAAATGCCTACAAGAATAATTACAAAATAATGCAATTTTTTTTACACACTTTTGGTATCATCCTGTTATGATGATCCTTTCACAGAAAGGATTATTTACAGTTTATGTAGATATAAAGCTCACTGTTGCAAATACAAATGTAGATGGGTAGAGGCAATACATACCAAATTGGTATACTAACTAGCAATGGACATTAACAAATGCAGAATAAATAACAGCTTTATACTTTTCTTTTTCTTTTTTAAAACAATTTCCAAATACAAAAATGTAGGTATTCAAAATGTATTTTCATATACATATATATAATTCTGCTGCAAACAGTGGATCAAAAAGCATAATGGTCCTTAGCATGTTTCATTTTTGAAATCCCACAAGACTCTTCAAAATTCAATTAGAAAGAAGGTGTGCAAAACCACCAACAGTGCTGGCAAAACCCTGAAGACTTGATTCTGGTTGAAGGAGAGAGGAAACAAAGTATTACCTAGTTAATGAAGTATGTTTTTTCTTGATGATTGTGAGAAACATTTAAGCACTAAGGAAACGCACCACATTTATGACCTGGGCTCTTTAGAATCAAACTTCACCAGGATTTGTCTCCTAAGTGTCTGTAAGAAATGGTGGATTATTTAATGACTTACAAGTAAAACAGTCATTAGATGATCCTTTCATACACTTTCATCTTTTTATACAGAGACTGAGATACTTTTCTACATTCTGATATCTGAAACTTTGGTTCCTTTAAAACATTTGATAAAAGTAAAATAATTTCATGACTATAGAACACCACAGGAGTTTTTCCTTTTGAAGTGTCAAGCCCAACTATTAGACCACACTGGTATACACACTGCCCTGTGGCATCCACGTGGGGACACGCGAGGGTCAGCACAGCTGGTGCTTGCTTATGCTTGCCACGCATTTGTAATACTGACTCTCATCCACGGGTAACACTGCATGTTCTGTACCGTAAATCTATTTATTTGTTACCTGAAAACTTAATTTTGTACAAAAATATGAGTTTCTTTAGAAAATAATATATAGTGTTTTTTTTTTTTTAATAAAACCTGGTATATAGAAAAAATGGTATATCAAAATATGGTAAACAAATGTTTTAAGTATGTAATCATTAAAAACATTTCATAGTAAGACATTGTGCTAAAGTACTCTCCCGAAGTGCGAGCAACGCTGTTTTTTTGTACATCTAGGTTAGTAAGTTCATTCACCTGACTTTGTTTCACTATATATCCAAGTAGCAGTGGCAGTTACTCTCTTAAAAATGGCCTTTTCTCAATCACTTACATTTTCTGTATGCTTTTACTTCAAAATTAATAAAAAAGACACACTCTGAATCAGTGGTTTTCAACTCTGCTGCATATTAGCTCCATTTGGAGAACTTCAAAAGAAAAGGCAATATCACCAAGTCTCATCACAAGAGACTGATTTTAATTCAATGGAAGTGGGACCTAGACATTGTTATTTATGTATTTTAAAGCTCTCCCAAATAATTCTATTATGCACCCTGGGTTGAGAATCATGGCAAACAACACACAAAAAATTGTCATTTTAAACTCTATCTACGTCACCTGATTGTCTGTAGGTATCATTCATTCAATGATGCATCCATTATATTAAACAAGAAAGACCATGTATACAAGGTAGTCATGGAAGTAATGTAGCAGTAAGCTTTAAACACATATAAACACGCACAATCTCATGTATTTATATATGTATAATAACATGTATGTATAGTTAGGGTATTTTTGGTTAAGCAGAAACTAGCAATACCATAATTTATACTTGATAAAAGAAAAAAAAAAGACACCAAGCACAGACACTTTATAAGACACTTCCATCATTTTAACAGAAAACAGTGTTGGAAACTCCACAAAATACATTATGAAATGAACGTGATGGATCCGTTACTTGGATGAGGAACCAAGCTGAGTCCCAGAGCTTTCTGGAAGAGCAGAGTTGGAAAACGTGGCACAAGGCATCACAGCATGCAGTCTTCTGGTTATTGCTTAACTCACGTCTTCCTGACCCTGGGCTGCACTTCTGCTCTGTACGTATCTTTGGCTTGCGAGAACCACGTGATGTTGACTGCTTCGTTAGCGTTCATTTGGGGGCAGGCTCGATGAGGAGGCAATGGCTATGTACTAGGCAATGGTCTCTCCATTAAAAGGAGAGAGATGCTCCTCTCTCCTCCCTCAAAACATGAGCATTTCAAGAGGGAGTGATAAAAAAATTAACAAGCAAACAAATAAACCTAACAACATCATTCACATGACCAAAAATGTAATTTGCATGTGGCTGAATTAGGAAAAACAAAACGATGAACAAAAACACCACAGTTCAACATCCTGAAGGCTGGGTAACCAGCAAAGCACTTGTCCTTTCCAAAGGGTTATGAACTTCTGGGCACTTGTCTTGCTGTACATTCTCTTTAACATCTGTGTAATACCTAAAGTGCAATTGTCTCAAGGCTTTTAATTCCATCACAAATATCACAAAGAAAGAGCTGCATTTGGGGGAAGAAAATATGGCACAAGAAATATGGATAGAAAGAACTCATGGCTTTTACAGCCTCTAGCAAACCGCAGGCTGTCCGCAGAGCTGCACGCAGACATACTTTATACAACAAACTCAGGAACTTCATCATGAGTGAGATCCAGAGAAAAGTATTTGCTGGTTCTTTTGACTGGAAAAGCATCTTGTATTTTGACACACTGCTGAGCCAAGCAGCTGCTGCAGTAGAGGCCTTCCTCATCCAGTTCATGGCCACATCCGAAAGTGTAACTCTGAGCAGTGTCTTGGCACAGACCTGCAATGCGCAGGAAGTCTTTCTGGTAAAGTCGGATGTCATCAAGGCTCAAGCTGTGTCGATCGGTGGAGGTCTTTGGTTTGCGACATATAGTCTGCAAAAGAAGGGAAGGCTGAAACAGCTTCTAGAGCATAGACTGAAGTGAAGGGTTAGCAACATTTGCCCTGTAAAGAGGGGGGCTGTAAAATCATAAAAGGTTATGGAATCTCTGTGAGTTGGAAGTGCTTTCCCATCTGGGGTCTCCAGGCCCCTGAGACCCTGGTAAGGAAAACATCAGCACCAGCAGCAACGCTAACGGGGCTAACATTTACTGGGACCCTATTACGTGCTGGGCTCTGAGCTAATCTTCCTAACAGCCCCGAGGCAGGGGCTGTTATTCTCCCCACTCTGCAGGTGAATAACCCAAGGAACAGAGAAGTGTATGTGAAGGGAAGCCAGCCATCTCTAGTATCTCAAAAATTAAGCAGATACTGGGTAGCAACACTCTCATGCTGAGGTCTGTTATTATTTTAATAAGAAATGGGAAAACTAATTATTACTCAAGAAACACAGCTTGAAGAACTAT
Organism: Lyroderma lyra; assembly: GCA_004026885.1. Classification (NCBI taxonomy): domain Eukaryota; kingdom Metazoa; phylum Chordata; class Mammalia; order Chiroptera; family Megadermatidae; genus Lyroderma; species Lyroderma lyra. The sequence goes on from PVJL010003357.1 coordinate 16,397, forward strand.
TTTCTACAGAGCCGTGATTCGAGGGTGGAAAAATAATATGAAGTGTTCTTGGTGCAGAAAAGGTTGGGAGGCAAGTGCCCAGGTTGAGAGGCAGCGCTTGAACACGGCACGGGGCCGTGTTCTGCCAAATGTTCACACAGCAGGCAGCAGACTTTTGGAACTCATTATCCCAAGAGGTGGTACCGGCTGAAAATATAAATAGGTTAAAAAATGGCTCAGATAATTACATGAATGGAAGATACTAAGTGGGGTATTTAAGGAAACAAGGCCGGTTATCTCTAACTTCTGCTGCTGAACACCACAAAGGCCAACATTGTTAGAACAAGATACCACTTTTGCTGGAAGTGCCAGGAGGAGAGAAGAGTGTTTGGGCCCAACAATACTGTGTACCAGGAAGTGTCACCTCTGAGCACTCCCTGAAGATGACAACCACCTGTACTGATGTTGTCTTCCCAGGCACCGAGGAAACTTCACACAGAGAATTCATTAGTTCATGACCACAAATCCTCAAGGCAGACACAAAAGTCCCTCCCGTTCTGTTAGTGTGCAGTCGATCTTCAGCCGTGCCTGCAGCATTTATGTGCAATAAGAACTAACACTTAGCAGCAGGGGTGCAAACCCAGCAGTCCGACCCTGGGGCTCATTCACCTAATCATCATACTATATCTCCTGCTTTAAAAATTACTCATTGAGTTTTCAGAATATATTTAATAAAATGTCATTTCGCATTATGGCTACTTAAATTGGAAGAGGAAGAAAGGACAAATGGGAAAAAAGGAAGAGAGTAAAATGTAGGAGGAAAAAGACTGCCAGAATGTAAGAGAAAGAAAGTAACAGACAGAAACACATAGAGGGGGGAAAATAGAGAACTCAAGAAAGAGAGGCATAAGCAGAGACGGAGAGTATTCAGAAAATAGAGGCGAATACAAGTTGTACACTATATCCAAATGCTGCAACCAAGGACCATTAGAGTATTTTAATTTATCTATTACCTTTTGATCTTTTGACATTTTAATAGTCTAACCAGTGAACACAGGCTATCAAATACTCTTGTTTAGTATACTGTGAAAATGTACTCCGAACGAAATAATCAGAGTGTGGAAACATACATACACACACACACACACACACACACACACACACACACACATTAACCTAAAGCCTGAGGACTAGCAGCTTCCCACCTACATAAAGTGTGAAACCAAGCATGTAATTTATTCAAAACCAAAATCAACTCAAAATGGAACTAGCAAACAGAATAAAACTAGAATGGCTGTATCTGGTAAGAATCATTTCCTTAGGATTTTTAACTTTCACTTGTTTATATAAATATAAATGTCAAGTTCCCACGTAAGTGTTTCAACCCCTTCTATACCTGTGGGAGAGAATCGGTACTCTGGCCACGAAGTTTGACAACTGTTTCCGAGGAGCTGGAAGTGGAAGAACTGATTTCTTTCACAATCAATCCTAAAGTAAAACATAGAGAAGAAAAACAAAACAAAAACAATTAAGACTTCAAATTATTCATACCGCCTGCCACATATCTGACACATGCTACTACTACTAAGAATGAAAGATCAACTATTAAGCATTATTGAAAACTTTCACTGAGACTTTTTGGTGGCAGACAATCAGGATGGAACAGACTTTATCTCCTGTCTCACAGTAAGTGGGTGGGGGTGGGGGTGAGATAACTGTGGGGTTTGAGTATAGGAAGGAGTTTAGAGGCTGAATTTTCTAAAATAAACTTCTAATTAAGCTATTCATAGGGTTAGTAATAAAAACAAAGACTGTAGCTATAAAGCAATCTCTTTACTATATATCCTAAAGTTTTGCCACTTTCCACATAATACTAATTTGAACTTAACCCCACCTGAACACTGATGCAAGCCTTTTGGATTTGGTTCCACTTGCACATGCAGTGGGTTAGTGTGTGGGCTCCAGCCGCCGACATCACACAGATCTGGGTTAGAACCTGGCCCGGACAAGTGATCAGCTGTGTATCCTGTCTCAGTCTCCTCCTCTTACACAAGGGGGCTGATAACAGCACCAGACAGGAGAACTTTAAGATGAAAGAGCAAATGCACGACAAGCAGGAGGGACAGGGCCTGCTTATGGAACACACACGGTTCACAGGAGCTCTTCCCGGCCGACAGGGACACTGTGGCACCTACACCACCTGCAGCTGATCCCACTGGTAAAAGATCAAAATGAGAGGCCATAGTGAAAATTCAGTTCTGGGTCTCTAAGACTGGCAGGGCCCCTAATCGCCCCAGGACTCAGGGGCAACCTGCTAGTAGTTTGGAAACAGAAATCCGGGGCTGACACTTCCTTGTGAGTCTGCGGCATGTCATGTGAAGCACTCCAAAAAATATTTTAGCAGGTAAAGTTGCCAACATGAACAGATGTAAGGGAAGGTCACTGAGATTTTTCTTGGGAACAGATGACGTGAATAGGTCAAGTCCCAGATCCTCAAGGCCAAATGACTCAGTACCTTCCCACCTTATAAAAGAGGAATCTGAGCAATGTGAGTTCTATTCAGCCGCTGCCAGTAACGGGCAGAAACGCCCCGTGTTGGCCATCTCTGTGTGAATGCTTCCTTCACACCCGCTTCCCAGAGGCAATTCCGTGCACACTGTGTTAGACCATTTTCTTCCCACACGCACAGCGAGTGAGAGCACACTATCCGTACATCCACCATGTGCATAGAATTGTGAATTTATATTTAATAGATATTGAACGTATTTGTAAGGAAAAATTTAATACAATAAAGCAATGGGCAAAAAAGGGGGAAAAGTTGGGCCTAAGAACTCTGAGCATGATCGAGAGCAATCAGCCTGAGGAGTCTTCGCCGGTCAGGCTGTGACACCACGCGACAGCTGGCCGTTTGTTCCTGGCAGAGCACCTGACAGCCACGGTTCTGCTGGGTGAGCAAACGAATTCTGCAGTAACAGGTTCCTTGTGCTCTGGCCGAGCAAGTGCCAGCGTGACAGGGACTGTGTGTGTTGGCCTCATTCATCTCTGATTCCTCGCCTCTGGCACAGGGGAGAGGCTCACTGTCAGGGACTGTGGGTCTTGACAGAGCCATGGCAGGTCACTCCAGTCCTACTGAGGCCTTTCGCTCAATAGGAGCTTTAAGGGGCATTAATAGTAAGCACCAAGGCCATTCTGACAGTGCTGGGTCCTAAGGCATACTTCTCTAAAGAAGGGAGAAATTCATGACACATTAACAAAAGCAGTCAGAAGTAAGCAACTGAGGTTTAAAAACAAAACCCATACCACTGCTATATTTTTAAGATAACAGCTTTCATTTGGTAGAATTTTATATTATATAGCATTATAATAGGTTATGGTGAATGCATGTTTTCTAGAAGAATTCATCAAACATGTAATTTAAAAGTGTCTCTTTATGTCAACCTTTTTGGTATTTTTTCCTCCACACTCCTATAGTGAGGGAAAGCAGAACAAACCTAGAGACCTGACTTCTCCTCCTAGCCAAGCAGCATTTGTTCTCTCCAATCTACAGGTTTTCTCATCACTTGTAAAAAGGAGGAGGCCAGTCTCAGAGGTCAGAGGAGAGGAGAGGAGAGGCGAGCAAAGTTTTACAACTTAGTCCAGAACAAGGGATGGAAGATGTGACTTCCCAATCCCAGATGCTTCTTCCTCCACAGAAGGCGCCTGATCCTGCAGTTTATGACACTGACTTGAAAAGGCTCTAATTCCAGTCCTGCCTCTGATCTAGAGTCCCTGCCCCATCTTCTATTTTCTGAGGCACCTGCTTCTCAGTCCAGAATAATCCGCTAGCTAAGGAGAACTTCCGGAAGGAGCTCACCAGAATGTCCGTTCAGCTTCCGTGAAAGGAGCATGTCCTCCGTGATGTAGATGCACATGTCTGGGCTGACTTCCAGGGACTCTTCGTTCATCTGCTCCAGGTCCCTGGGGTCATCAACCAACATCTCTATTTCTGACACAGAAAAAGGAAAAGGCATTTAATGACATAAACGGAAATGGCCACCATAATTCAAAGCCACACTTTGAGGGAGGCTATGTAATCACTCAGAGTTTAAAATAAATTTGCTAATGAGACTCCACAACAGGAAACTCTAAGGACAGTTCTCAACTAGATACTACTTGTTCTCTTTTTCACAGGATTGCTGTGCTATCTACATGTCTTCTACCGCCCAATTTGATTGTGAATTATTCTTTACCCTTTAAGGAAAAAGGAAAGCTGTATTATCATGCTGCTATGACAAAGGGCAAACTGAGACTGATGGGCCATCTGCCTAATGCCAAAGGGGACAGTTGGTGCAGACAGACAAGTAGCTCATTTCCCACAGCTCCCCATTTCCTGTAGCTGCCTGCTCTCAGGACGTTTGGTTACTCAGTTTACGATACATGCAAATTCCATAGTAACTAAACATGTGTTTCGTGGTTTTCCTTAATGGAGTCAGTATCTTCTTCCCAAACCTGAATGCTATAGCAATTATTTGAGACAGAAAAATTAAAATAATAAAAAAGGTGCATACATTTTGCTGACATCCAGGGTAGGTATCATCTTATTTCCTTACCACAAGGTAAGCAGCCAGGTACGACATTTCTTTGATACTCCCTAGAGTTCTGGTGACATGGGAGGTATTTAAGAAATATGTAGTAATTAATCTAATGGCCCAGGCTCAAATCTTTTTTTTTTGTAAGACATTTGTCACTATCCCTGCATCCAGTCTGTTGTCCTAACCAATATGTTTTACATCTGGACACCAGAAATGCAGATGCAAGGGCTGCAGGACTAACTTCTACCCTACTTCATATAAACCACTAAAACTTGGACCCCACACGCATCCACCTCTGTGGGGGCAAAGGAGCATGGGTGAGGGATGTTTTGTTCACAAACACAAACAACTCAACAGAGTCACTGGGGAAGATGGCAAGACATCTCCCGTTCTCTATTACTGCTTCTTAGTTGCTCTCCAGACACTAATTCTATGGAACCAATACTTGGGGGGTGGGGAGGGCAGGGAAAGGAGAGGAATAAAACAGAGCAAGTGAGGACAGTCAGGACGGCTAGCTTGGAGGCCCCAGGGGAGGGATGCTACCATCGTCCTGCGAGTCCTCCTCCAGCCTGTCCTTGCCGCCGCTCTCCACTCCTGAGGTGTGCGAGCTGCCGTGGCTGGTCATGGAGCTGCAGGTCTTCAGCTTGCGGTGGACTGCGCTGCCGGAGTAGCTGTCCTCCGGCCCCGGGTCCCGGGGCTTGGTGTCCGCCTCGATGCCCGAGGTGTGGGAACTGCTGTGGCTGGTGGTGGAGTGGCGAGACAGGCGCTTGTGCTTCGTGCTGCCCGCGCTGCTCCCGCTGGCCCGGGACCGCTTTTCCAGCTGGTCCATGTCAAGGTCCAGGTTGTCACTGATGTAAGATTCCCGGTACTGCTTCTTCTCTGTGTGGTGAGGGATACAGCGCATCGTTGCAGGCAACCAAGACAGAAAAGAACAGCTGGTTAGCGTGAGGCGTTAACAAGTGCAATTTCACACTCAGAATCGAGTGACAGGGAAGTGGTCAGAATTCTGAGAGCAGCTCCACCTAGGAAGTCTGCAAAATGAATAAAAATCAGAATGACTGATTTGAGGGAGTATTTAAACTACTCAAAAAGTTTTACAGCTTCAAACAAGACAGAAGAGAGCTACTCAAAGTCTAAATTGGCAGACCACTTCTGGTCAGCAAACTGCTCCTGGTCCACAGTGAAATAAGTTCCATTACTGAGAATAAACATTTAGAAAGTTTGAGAGCTATCTGACATTGTCATGATGACCAGAAATTGTGATTTTGTACTTTACAAAAGTCTCGGTTCACAGAGGATTAGAAATCTTAAAGACCTGGTCCTTCCTCACATTTAATTTCAGCACTGCTACAGAAGACCATTTAATAAATATAATCATGCTAATTGCCATTCATTTCATTTGTTCAATTTGGCCCATTGTTAGCTTAGATGTAACTGTCCAATACAACTTAAAATAAAACTATCCTTCTGAGAACTTCTTTCAAAGAATTCTAAGATTTAGGTTTACACTAATGAAGATTGCTTTTCTTCATTTTAGGCTGAATTAGTGAGGCTTTATCATCTTCTCAGAAAACACAGTCATCACTACTGATTTGCCATGTGGCTTTTGATTGGTAAAATTGTTTTTTTGTTTTTTTTTTTAACATGTCAGTGCTGTTCTTTAATACAAAGGCACAATATTGGAAAGTCTCTTTTATCAGCTGCTACACTAACCATCACATTAAGGCACAAAGTTACAACGGAGGTGCAGGTGTAAGACTGACAGAAAAAATTTTATGTTTCAGGTCAGAAATGTAAAACAACACAAAAAAATTGTTTCGCTTCCTTCTATTTTTAATACTGATGAGACATAACACATTAGAACAATACTGAAAATAGAGTGTGCATTTGGAGAATGTTAAGATGATACCACTTCAGAAACTGCTAACTAGGAGAATAACTGGGTACCCAGGGGGCTGATGATGAATTTAATGTCTTGTTTCTCAGGTAAGTGAAAACACTCCCACCCCTGATGTCCGAATCCAGCTCTGAAGTATAATTGCCACAGGTTCCCTGGAGAGGGAATGAGCATCAGCACAAAGAGAAAAAGAACACTTTCCAGGATGCAAAAATGAGGCAACTGCTTAGAGAAGGCTGTGTGTACATTTCTGGGCTCTAGCCCATTCATGTCCATCCTAAGCAATCTGGCTGGAATACAAAGGTGAGTGTGTGAGCCACATGGAGAGCAGACTGGAACTGGACATCACAGTCCAACACACACGTCACCGAGACAACAGCACATCCAACCCATTTTTTAGAACTAGACGGGATTTGAATGATTCCTATTTTCTGAAGGCAGCAGGGATCGAGATGAAGATGGAGAGCTAAAGGCATGTGCCAAATTCTCATACAATTTCTATTCACTGTAGTTTCAAAATCATAGCCATGTGGCCCCTGGAAGGGTGGCAAGCTAAGAGAAAATAGTTGGAGTTCTAAGACAATTGGGGATTGTGGATCTAGTAATTTAAAAGCTTTTCTACCCCTTTACAAATAGTCCTTTCGCTCCCAAGTTCCCAATAATCAGGTTTGGAGCCCATCACATCGCACACTCACTAGTGTGCTCACTGGGAGGTAAATCTGCCAGCCTGCTCTCCTCTTAGCAGGATCTACTTCCTGTCACTGTGCCAGTGCTCCCCTGTGCCAGTGCAGCCCTGGTTGGCTTCTCTGCCCTCCATAGTGCTACATTACTTGGACCCTCTGTGAACATTTACTAAGTCACACAACTCAGTTACAAGCTGAGAAAAATGTTGAAACAATTCAGAAATTTATTCTAAGAAATGCAAAACGCAACCTCTCACCTCCCTAGTAATCAGCAGCATCTACAGCACAGACCTTCAACATGTCAGTGGGCTCCTAGCCCCTCTGTGGTAAAAGCCCAGCGACCACAAAGTTTTGCATGTTATTGTGGAATGTGAGGGAGTCAATGTGACTGCTGGACGTGTGACCTGAGAACAAGCTCCATTACTGAATCAAGTTGGGTTTAAAAAATACATATTTTTAATGACAAATGCATTTCTTCTCTTCTAAATACTCTGGAAGAATTCTTGTGCATTCATTTTCTACTACAAAATGCTGAAATACTGTTTCAGACAAGGTGACTCTAAAATAAATTTAACTGAGAAAAACACAGACTCATTTTGTGCTGCTTTTTTGCTAAACCAAAGTTGAGAAAAGAACTTCTTAAGAAAATGATGTAGTCCTTAAGACTGGGTGAGATAACTGGATTTAGGCCAAGGCTGGTCCACAGAAACATAGTTTCAGGGTTTCTTCAGACCTGGAAGGATCTCTGAGTAGACGAAATCAACTATGTGGTCTTTGGAGGAAAAGAAAAGATGTTCACCCGACATCTATGTACACTTATCCAAATAAATGATCGAATTCATACTTTTATTTTCATTCCTTTATTGCCCTATTCACGTCAGTCCCCGAGTGCACTTAGTACCATGCCTGGTAACGGACATAGCCCTTGCCTCCAAGAAGTGAAAATTCTTTGTAATTTTACCTTATAGGGGAAGTTCATTAATTCTTTTAGGCTCTAAAGAGCTCCCCTTATGGTCACCTAAATAAGAACTCACTAAATTGCTGCTGGCAGAGACCTGAGGGAATGAATGAACTCAAGGCACCAATGAGGAATGAGGCTGACCTGGCCAATGATGACCTGTGCACCTATTCGCACAAGTTCCCTTGGCACTCTGTCCTGTCAGAATTCCTCTTAATATTCATGTCAGCACCGGAGAGATATATTATCAGTGAGTCATCATGGAGAAGTGGCAGTCTGGCAGTGGAGGAAGCCAATACACCTGACAGATTTATCAATTCTCTCGGAAGACAGATGCAGTTTGGTGGCAGACAGTGGGAGATGATTCATGTTCTAATCGTTACTTAAATTACAATGACATCTCCAAATGGGGTCTCATTTAGACAGAGACAGCTTTTGAGAGAAATCAATCAGATGTGCAAACGTCTGTAAGTTTTTTGCTTGTTAAGAGAGAACAGGCATGTCTTGTTTCTGTAGGAAAGATGAGATCTGAGATGTCAAAATGTATTTCAGACATGGACCTACAATATGAATCTGCACCCTAGTGATCATGCAAATATCTCAAATCTACTGATCTAACCGAATTACCAAGATTCAGCACATGAATTTGCAAAGCAAACTGAAGACATTAGAAATAAAAAATTATACAAAGCTGCATTTTGGGAGAAGTAGAAGTTGGAATGTGTTAAAAGGAGTAACCCCAGAGTGCCACGAATTCAAGATAAAGGGCTAACCATAAGGTTACTGTAGTAAAGCGGAAGCCAGCTGTCAGAGGGCCCATCCCTGCCTTCCTCTTCCTCACCATGATGTCCCCCTTTTCAGGGCGAGGGCTCTGGGGCACTAAAGAGACTGACTGCTCCATTCTGTCTCTTATCCCCACAGGACTGGCTGATAAAATCCTCAAATGAAAACCTCTTTTTCCTTTGTCATTCTTGATGAGCCAGACTTGGGGGCCTCCCAGCAGTCAATGCGAGAAACTGGAGACATTTCTGTGAACCACCTTTATTGGAAAGGATTTCAGATTGCCTGTGATGCTAGGTGAATTAGCATAAATACTGAGCTCTGAAATGCAGACAAACCTTCACCTGCACCTTCATGTGGTGACTTTTTACAAGGATTTTCAAGCCAAGCATGGGGAAACTTTAAAGACACCATACTTCAGGGGCAGCTAAACGACAGGGAGAAACCTGGGTATTATAGGTAGTGGGATGGTGGTTGTCAAGGCTATCCTTTGCCTTCCAGAACAGGGCTGAGATGCAAATAGGAATGCTGCTCTGAATGGCGGTGGGGGTGGGCAGTCCCCAAAACCTCCTCTTCAGGACCCTAAAGCCCCAGTTCATGACAGCTGTAGAGTAAGGAGCCATGGGTGGCAAAGACACCGCTGGCTTCCCCATCCAAGGCCCAGAGATACCTTCGTTTTCCTCCAGCTTCCGGATGTGGCGCAGGACTGGCTGCAGGTTCATGTAGAGGCGGTGGCTATTGCTCAGCAGTTGCAGGAGGTGTCTGGAGCGCATGGGGCACCCCGTGTAGTAGATGAGCTTCCTGGCCGAGGGCAGGCCATCCGGCAAAATCTCAAATTTCTTACCCTATGGAGGGAAAGCACAAATCAGATTAGGGAAGACAAGTCTCTGATTCACCTTCATTTTCTATTTAGTAATGAAAACCACAGATTCAGAAATGGATGTGCAGCAAGTCCTCAAATAATGCCATTTCATTACAACATCGAGGGGACGCTCTAGAAACTAAACTCTGGTTTAAACCTATTAGCCTATGGTAAAACTGGTTTCATTACACATCCTTTTGCCTAAAGACACTAAACCTATTCTGACGTTAAGTGAGGACTTACTGTATGAGCTCCATTCAAACTTCACTGAGAGATAAAAATACTGTTTTTTCTTTCAAAAATGTCACAGGACAGAGGGTTCCCAAAATTCAGGGAAGTGTCTTGCCAGGGTCTGCTGGTAATCACTGACAGGGTATGACAGGTGAGGACTATCTTTGGTTTCTCTGGCTGGTCAGGCCATTTATGTAATGGAGCAGAGAAGGGACCATCATTAAAGCATCCTCAAATGTAGGCCCAACACCCTAACTCAGCCAAGAAATTCTAGACATGTAATGCATTCAAAAATTCATTAAACCCTTGCTTTTACCAAACACTGTGCTAGGCACTGAGAAAATAACAGGGAGCAGGACAGACAAGGTCCCTTCCATCATGGAGATACATTCTGGTGGGATGGTAAATGAACACATAAATTAATTCTAGTTTATGATAAACTGTGGAAAGGAAATAAACAGAATCATGATAGAGAACAATACAAGATACCTATTTAGGATTTAGAAAAATATAAAACTCCTATAGCTGGATAAAAGAGGGAGCAGGGAGACAGAGGGACAGCTGGAGGGATGAGGCAGGAAAGAGAAGAGATAAGGAGTATAAGTATCTATCAGTACGGATATAAGCAATTGCATCCTTTAAGTCTGGGATCATTAACATAAAGTTCGAAGTTGAGGGTCAGAGTTTGGCAAAGTTCCTTACAGTTAGTTGCAAAATATTAAGAATTCCTTTAACTTTGCTAATAATGAAAAAGGCAGCAGGCCTATAAAAGTGAATATGCCAGACACAGTGATTCTCAGCCAGAAGGGAGAGGTAAAGCAAAGATGGAGGCATATTCTAATTGTACACTTAAAATTGGTACAAAGCAATGTGGGTTTGTGTAACTCTAATAGGGATGGAAGTTTTCGCCTCTAGACTTTTGATTTTAAAGAAACCACAAGCAAGTCCCAATGGAAGAATGGTAATAACTGATACTTAATGACTCCTAGCATTAATCTTTGCAATAGGTCTACAGGGGAGCACCAATTATCCCCTTCTGAAATGAAACCCAGGCACAGAGTGGTTAAGTAACTTGCTCAGGGTCACACAGTTTGGCAAGGCTGCCTGAGTTGGCTAGTTTGTTAGAATAGGCTCTTGGTCTGCAGCACATATCCATTGCATCAAAACTCTCCAGGAGAGAAGAATGAGGCCCCAAAATCTCTATTTTCAACAAGCTTCTCTGACACACAGTTAAGCCTGATGCACAACTATGTTCAGGAACCACTATGTCCAGGACCCTTAAAAACACTCAATTTCATAAATGTATTTTATTACTACTTAATTTGGGACATGACAGGGGCAAGTGGGGTAATAATCTGCTCATTCTCAAACAGCTCAGATTCTTTCACAAAGACTGGAATGAGAGAGTACCAGTTGGGAGGAGGCAGGTTGAGCCCCACTTAATGTATGAGTAGAGTGAAATCAGATTGAATGGTGCCCAAGTAATTAAAGTAATGTAAAGTCAGAAACAGGTCTTCTGACTCACAGGGCAATGCAGAACCAGTGCCCAAATGCTATTGGGCAATACAGCCCTTTATTTATGTAGGCCATCTTCCTTACGGGAGAGGAGCCCATGTGTACAAATCCTTCTCTTCTGCTTTTCTGTGTGCACTTTTTCCCAATAATTTCTGAAAGAAAAATTATGGATTTTAATGACCACTAGATACACACATTATTAATTGTAATTGTTTGAACCCTACCAAAAAATGGAAATAACTGGCAAAGTCGAGAAACAGTTGCTGTAACAACAAAAAAGTATCATTTTTAATATTCTAAGTATTTTTCCTTTTAAGAACTGTAGACCTTTTTTTTACAATGATGAGTTTCAAAAAGTCAGATATTAACAGAAACATCTTTTTATATCACTTTTTATTCTTTGTCCAAAAGTAACTTCCAAAAGAAGTGGCTAGCCCCCACCCTAAGAGTAATTTACCCTGTGAATATGGCTTGCTGTTTTGTAATGCCTCTGCTGTAGGACTTCAAAAATAATTCTATTTGATGAACTTATCTTTTCTCACATTTCTTCTGTAATTAGAATAACTTAGGGTAGAATGGTAGGGACCAGACACACAAATTAAAATTAATTATTTATTTTGCTATAAAATTCTTTAATTTTAGGTTCACTACTGATGAGTGACAAGGATTATAGCATATGCGTAAGAAGAGAGCTAGTTATCTTCATTGTCAACTTTTTGAGGAATAACATGTCAGGGACAATATTGTTTTAAAAAACAAGAAACAACAACAACAACAAAAAAAACCCCAAGGCAATGAATTTATTTATTCAGTTATTTTACACTTACCACAAATACCAACTTTCCAACATTTGTCCAGGGAAAATCATAAAGTAATTGTTTCTCTTCATCTAAATTCTGTGGAAAGAATTACAATGCATATACGGTTACTGATAAAACTGACAGATACTCTAAAATGGCTCTAATTTGCCCCCCAGAAAACTAAAATACATGAATTAAAATCTGAAAGAGGTCCTCAGCTCTCTTTGGAATCATGCAGACAGTAATTAGAATTAGTGATACAATTCTGTAGCTTATGGTTCTTGAGTGACTGCATTAACTGGACCTTTCAAAGCAATCTTTCCTCTTTTGGCCTATCCTTAAATTTAAATAAAATGTCCAAAAGACTCAGGCATTCAAGAGATAAGGCCGTCAGACTGTCATAATTGAGTGTTTTACCTATATCAAAGACATCCCTATATTTTCCTAGCTGTCATAGAAAGAGGCGTTTTCTTTCCCCTGCTAATGACTGTAGGATAACATCATCCCACCTACTCATGCAAGGGACAGACTTCATCAAAAAAGTGTAAGAAAGTTTAGATGTCTGGCCATACACTGTATTAATATGTCACCTTTCTTTACACAGCTAGAAATAAATGTTCCAGACGTTAAAAGAGAGTATTTAAAGTCAATGACACACAAAGACAAATGTACTGGATGTCAGTGATCTGTTAGGGATGAATGTGGGCCACTCTTTGGCTTGCTGTTTTCAGTTCTAGAGGACCTACTACTATTAAGGTTTAGACAGCATCTCTTCATCTATCTCACATCACCCACACCATCTGTGCTAGACAAACAGAAAGTAATGAGCAATCCATGGCCAGAAATGGACACATGAACCTACTATAGGACCACACAGGCACAATGTCAAGGTAAGACACAGTGGACACTACTTGACACTTTTCATTTACTAACCTGAAAAATCTGTATGCCCCGCATGGTCAATCCAAGGGTCAGAGAAGCTTCAATTTCCCTTTTATCCTGTAGAAATGAAATTGTATGAAAAAGTTTATTTTTCTTATACAATGGACAATTCAGCACCACAGGAAAAAAAAAGGAAGATAAATTTCAAGACTGCAAAGTTTTTAACTTAAATTAATGTTGCTCGTATTTCGCATCCCTAGTTTTCTACAAGCTTAAATAAAATCATGAGTACAGAGTAAATCAATAATGGTATATTATACTTTTTAAATCTCTAAGATTTCAAAGTATTAGTGTTTCCACTATATTAATTACACTTTCATATCTGACCATATTCCAAATACTTAGGTCCTTAGGAACTCCAGTAAACAAGACTATTTTTGCTGCTTTTGTATCCTTTTTTTAAAAAAACCATCTTATACTTAACTTTTTTTCAGATGTTAGAATCTTGAATCTAATGTCAGAGTTATATTTGAGATGCACTAACTTGATATGTTTCAAACTGGATAAATCTCTCCGCTCTGAAGCTAAATGTGGAGGCAAGCCTAAATATTTAAGGGTCTCTCATGAGGATACATAATAAAGCTATAAAAGTTTTATATTCAAAGTTAGTTTGGGAAAAATAGACTTATTTTTAAGAAGTTCAATTATTACTTGCCAATATGATATACATTCTACCAGCTAAGACATAAACTGTAAAAAAACAGAGTATAACCACATCAGGAAAAAATCCTACAATTAAGAATGTACAGTAGACTCTCCATTGACCGGAACTCAAGTAACCAATACTCTTAAGCAATCGGCAAAATGTTTCTGCTGGTTGCCTGAGATTTGGCGGTTGCTTGAGTTCCAGTTAATGGACAGTGCCCTATATTTATCCGGCATTTATCAATCCCTGCAGGTGCCGGTTAACTGGGAGTCTACTGTACTCAGAAATTTGGCCACATCTTTAAGTGCGCATCTGTAATAAGTGGATGTAAAATACGAAGGAAAAATAAAATTCGTGAGTGACTAAACAGATTTCTCAATAAAAACAACACATGAATATGTCCAGATCTTTTCTATATTTAGTGCCAGATTTCCCATAACTATGGTAAAAAATATTTTTTGAAAATGCATCTTCACCTGGCATAGAAAAGAGCAGAAATAGCCTGTTTTCACTATTTGGGCTGTTTTTTCCAACTATTTACAGAAAGGCACATATAATATAGGTTTAATAGGAGAAACCAATCCATCACTACGGGTTCAGGCCTGTTTCCCTTTCAAGGTCATTCTGACAGCTTCCTGAAATAAGACTGTGCTCACGAAAGTGCTCGTTGTGCACGTATGAGGTGTGCAGTGCTGGAAAAGGGGCGTGGGACGTTTCCCTCCCAGACCGTTTCCTGTCCTCTGTCCCCCTCACTTCCATTTTATAAGTGGGCCTTAAATAAGCAGTTCTAATGGGTGCCACTCGATTTCTCCAAAGAATGAAAACTCTGCCCATGAGGTAACAGCATGTATTTCCCCACTTCGTTTAGCTACACCATCATTGTTAATTATCTTGTTTTAAGAAGAGTCCTTTTCTATGCCACCTGGAAGTATCTCACTTTAAGTAAATTTGAAAGATTTATTTTTACATAAAAGATAAATTAAAGATATCTACTTCACTAAAGGATTCTTTAAAATACTAAGCTTCCCTATCAAATAAGAAGTAATTAATATTTATTAAACATTCACCAATGTGCCAGGCACGCCACCTGGTTATTTCAGATTCATTATCTTACAGAATCCTCCTCACCTTGTCAAATATACAGAATCATTACTGATTAATAGATGGCCCAGGATTATAGTTATATTTGCCTAGGATCCTAGTATTAATGCGTGTTGATGTAGGGTTTCTAACTGACATCTGATTCCAAAGCCACACTTTTCAATACATCATTAACACTTCTAATACATTTTTAAAATTATAAACTGTCAAAAATGTAATTTATTTGCATTTTCTCAGATGAATTGAAGTGTCACAAATAAAATGTCTTAAGAAAAAAATATAATAACAACCTAGTCTTTAGGAATGTAGCTAAAGAGATCTTATAGAACTCAATTATGCCCTTCAAAGATGACAGGGCATTAACAATGCATCTCTTGGGCATGCAAGAGAGAAAATATACCATCATTTAGTGCTTTACTAAGTTTCTGAATCAGCCAGGAAAATCACCCACCAAGAAACCTAAACTACAGTCCAATCTCCAATGGCCTAATAAACGCTAATCTTACCCCAAGGGTACAGAACCGATAACAAGCATAATAATAATAGTGATAATGGTAACAGCTTAACATTATGCTTAATATGTCCTGGGCACTGCGTGAAGGTCTTTTCATCATTACCCTTTAATCTTTAATAACCCTCAGTGAGAGGTATGCTGCCATCCCCATTTAACGATAGGGAAACTGAAGCACAGAGAAGTAACTTGCTTAAGGTTACACAGTAGGAAGTGAAGCTGGGGTTCAATGTAGAAGTTAGGCCCGACAGGCCCCATTCTGCACCATTTCATCCTGTTTGGTTTGAGAATATACCTCTGAATACATAGTGGGAATGTGTCAAATGAAGTGACACTTGTAAAACAGGGAGAGGAGTGGGAGCAGGTGGGAAAGGGAAGACAGATGACGAACAGCAGTGTGTGATCCCTTACAGAGCCTGGCCCCGGTTCTTATGTGCGTGCGTGATCTCTGATCTCCGACAAGTGAGGCCACCAATACATAGCACGTGAAAGACAGTGACAAACTCCAGGGAGTGAAGGAAGCACAGAGTTCAGTGGTGAAGGCACACAGGGTTTGTTTTCCAGTAGAGCTGGGGTCAACCCTGCCTGGCTCAGCCACTTACCAGGCTTGTGGTCTTCAGCTTGTTCCTCTGTCCGTGAAATGAAGATTACAGTTCCTACCTTACAGTGTTGTGAGGATTCTTAAAGAAGGATAAATATAAAATGTGTCCCATGAACACAGTACTCAATAACACTGGCTGCTATGGTGATGCTCTTGTGGTTAATAGATTAAATACAGGTAAGGCTTCACTTTGAGGAATATTAAAAATTACCAACCCAGTAAGTTGCCAATGATACTCTCCTAGGCAGAAATGCAGATTTGGAAAGGAGGAGACTGGTTCTTATCACTGAAGAGCCAGATTCACAATCTGCAGTCAGTCCCCTGCTACCACAATATTAGACAGAACCATCAGAAAAGACTCCGTCCGGCTTTCAGGCCCAAGGAGAAAGCATCGCCGACTCCAAGGCCGACCTGCTCCGACCAACAGCAGCTCACATGAAACTCCTTTAACAGCCCGTTAAAAGTGTAATGAGAACTTTAAGTAGAAGCTTCTTCGGATCGAGAAGGTATGTTTTTCAGAGTCCCTGCAGCTGTGTACCTTATACAATCTGTAGTAATGAACGGCGACGTCATCCAGCCGGACGGCCTCTTTGATGTATTTCAGATGAGCCTCCGAAGCTGTCAGTGCAAACTGATCTTTGTGCATGTTTGGGATGTGCTTCAGGATGTAGTCCTTCCCTCGCTTGGAAACAACCTGTTGGAACACAATGGGTGTGCAATGCAACCTCTGTTGGAGGGATGTAAGTGCTGCCCTCACTCATAAATGATGAAAGGATGAGGGCCTAAAACAGGCCCTGGAAACGGGCTTATGCCTATTAGAAAATTCACAGTTTTACTCTGTTTTCACCGTCAGTTATGTTACCCGGCTGACTCAGCTAATACTAGAAGCAGCAAAGTCAGTTTAACTGTAGTACAATATACCTAAGAAGAAAAATCACAAGAAATGGGAAAAATACATTCTTGGCTTTAAACTCACCCAGAATAAAAGAACATGCAAATTTGCAAAATGATGTGCACGCCATTGTTTATACTTGCAAATTACTGGTACCATAAAATATATCCCCTGTCAGCACATCTTCGGGTTTTAGAGCCTACTTAACTCTTCTAAAATTACAGCCACAGAGTGGGGGTTTCTAAATGTTAATCCAAAGAAGTCAGAGGACAGTGAAGAATTCTCTGAAACATGTTTGGTTTTTGCATAAGCGGCTGATATGAACACCCCATTTGAATATTTATGAGGAAACAATTTCTTTCATACATTCATGGCCATTCACTGTGGCTTATATTTTCATCAGACAGTAGCCTGAGCTTTTGGATGTCAAAAACATGTAGTATCTAGGATTAAAGGTCTTAGCTGACTTCACAGGATTATAAAATGTGGAAAGAATTATGCAAAGTGAACCAAAAGAGGAGCGTTTAACATCATCAAACAAATTTTTAGTTTTAAAATATTTTATCAATAGTGACATTTTGTTTTTTCCTACTCAATTAAATAAACACAATAAACTGGCCAATTATCAAGTTTTGCTGTTAAGTTTTCCTGTAATCAAATTATAGATTTTTCTTTCTAGATGTCTTTTACATGGAGAGCCTCTGAATCAGTACTTGTCAACCTTTTTGAGGTCAAAGAACACATAGGAAATATCTGTAAGGGCACTGAGTTTAGGTGATCCCAAGGGTTGAGGACACGGATATCTGGGCACTCCTGATACCCGGCACACTGATTGGAAAGGTCTGATTTAAATGGCCAGGGAGTACCGGATGACAACTAGGGAATGTAAATACAGGCTAATTTTGGTCCAATGGACATTGATATGTAAAAGCTTGACACCTTTTGCGGTTTCTCTTCAATAACTGAAGTACAGTCAACAAAAACTTACTTTGAACACCTCGATGTGAAATGCTGAAGAAGTATAAAAGATTAAGTTTATGCCTGTCTTTTAGAACATACTAAGAAGCATGTTTACTGGGGACAAAAGATAAACAGATCATTTAAAAATGAGATGCAAAACACCTATGTGCAGGGTCTTACTGAGCTCAGAGGAGGGGTGCAGGGCATCTGAGCTGAGTCTTAAATGATGAGCAGGACTTAGCCAGGTGAAATAGAGAGGGGGCTTCACTAAAGGAACTGGAAGAAGGAAGGGCAGTACTGTGAACCACCACAGGGAGTGTGGAGACACAGAATTACTGATGTTGCTTCAGCATAAAACTAAAAGTGCAGGACAATCAGAAAGAAAGCTGGAATGGCTGGCAGGAACCAGCGATACAGGGGATGGTACTCCCTTGTGATGCGGGGCCACAGCAGTGAGCCACCACTCCCCGTCAGGCCCCCAAGCACAAGGGCAACGACCCATGCTCTACAGTGTACTGTGTTGCTAGCATTTTAAGGTTTACTTCAATGCTTCCAACACTCTCCAGGCTGTGTTCAGGCTTTCGGTTGTGTTCATCAATGCTGGGTGCCCATACAACCACTCTGTTTTTCACTTTCAGTATAGTATGCAATAAATTACATGAGATAGTCAATACTTGATTATAAAACAGACTTCATGGATTTTGCCCAACTGTAGGCTAATGTTGAGTGTTCTGAGCATGGTTAAGGTAGGCTGGGCTAAGCTATGATGTTTGATAGGGTAGCTGTAGTAAATGCTTTTCAAGCTCATTAGGAAGTAACGCTATAAGCTGAGGAGCACCTGTATTTGTTTTCTCAACTAAGGGCAAGCTGTGAATGATCTTACCTTTTAAAGAGCAGTGTTTTCCTCCCTTCAAATTGAAGAGTAAATAAGATCAAGGCCATGTAAACGCCAGAAAGCAGGCTGGCAAATTCCAAGCCCCACCATATTTACGATGGACAACAGTCCCCTTAACTATAAAGCAGACCAAGTACACCCAGAGCTCATGTGTACCATGATCTCAACTGCTAACGTTGTATTTGGGGATCCCGAAAGGTTTCATTAGCCACAAAACACCTGGGTTCCCATTTCTTGAAGCAACATGAGTGGCAGCACCATGAACTAGAAACGTGCTAGAGAAAACACTTTAGAATTTGAAAACGGTGCCTACCCAAGATGGGAAGTAGGCCTCTGGCTCAAAGTATTTCCCAAAGTGCTTGTTCCTTTTGAAGTTCCCAAGGTCAGCCTGCAGGGCAAAGGCTGCCAGCAGGAAATAGGCCTCCTCTCGGAGCACACACTGAGAATGAAGAACTTGTTTTCTCAGGTGCCAGTAATAATAGTATCTTGCTGCTCTGTCACTAGAAAAATAAAAGAAAACAGAACTCGCATTTTGATGGAACAATCCAATGGCATGTAAACAGAACCCAAACCCTGCCGTCCGTGTGGTGACAAGAACTCTTGTGTTTCTGCTCCCTCCTCCTCCCTTTCTCCCCACTCACTGAAAAGGGAGAGCGGGTAGTCAATACCTGATTGCTGCCCCACTGAACTCCAAGTCAGACAACCCAGACTGCAAAAACAACATTTCCTAAGGCCTGTAACATTCGATTCATTCAGAGAATGGAAAAAAGGTCTCAATCACTCCACTCTAATATGGTAAATAGTTCAATGAACAAGTATTACAATAGAAGCCTAGACATTTGTTCATATTAAAATAATTTTGTTACAATATACTGCACACATAACATAAATCAGGACAAGTCTAAGAGTATAATCCCGGCTTCAACATTTTCTTTTTTGTTGTATTTTTTCAGCTGAGCATGTTACAAATACTTTAAGGCCCTTAAAAAAAAAAAGTTTCTGTTTATATGATTGTCCAGAAAAAAATTTTAACTATAAATGGTGTTCTTTTCCTCTCTCACAATGAATAAGCTGAAAATATTTTTAATTTTTTTTTTTATTAAGTAGATGTTACTTTATGGGTGTGTTTTTTATAGGCACATGTTAAGGCAATCATGATACTCCTCAAAAATGGAAATATTAATAGTGCAGTCATTACAATCTGTTGAGGTCAGAAATAAATATAGTCCCCGTTAAATAGTTTGAGTAAGAAGTGCTGACTGAGGGGAAAATATGGTCAAGCTCCAAAAGATGTCACAGGCAAATTAGATGCCTTTGTGATCAAAGAAAAATTCAAGCAAAAAGAGTCTGTGTGTGTTTGTGTGTACTTAATGAGCTTATTTGCCTCCTAATTATTTTAGGTTGAATTATTTTAATCAAGATTATGTTTAAGTATGAAGAGTTTAAAAATAAAGCATTTATGTAATTTTTTTCCTCTCGGGACTGAGTACTTTTCAGAGCACTTCTTTTTGTAATGCTGACCACACAGTGTTTGGACGAGTTCATCCCCAGGAAAAAAAGAAGTATAGGGATAAATTAAAGATTCATTAGCCCCGGGGGGTTAATTAGTAGTTAAATAATATAGTTTCCTTTTTCCCAATGCATTCCATACTTAGTAGGTAAAGTGAATAAAAATTTTATATAAACTGGGAATAATTAAAAAATTTCTCAGCCTTTAAAAAGATTCTTTCGGGGGGAAGCTAAATATAGGGTGATGGAAAGAGAAGTCACATTAGGTGGTGAACTGATTATACATCAAGTTGACAACACACTGTAGAATTGTATGCCTGAAACCTATGTAATCCTTGCTAACAGATGTCACCCCAATAAGTCTAACAATAAAAATGAATTAAAAAAAAAAGATTCTTTATGGACTAATATTTTTTACTTTTAAAGTGGCAATGATATAAATATTAAGAGTGAATCTCCCATCAGCCAAATGTATCTTTGTCTCTTTTAGATGGGGTTTCTCAAAGCTTAAAAATAAGTAAAACACAAGAGTTCACATTTCTAGTATTTTCTATCAGCCACAAAAATCACTTGACACTGTTTCCAGCACTGAATCCTCCTAAGCAAATGATAAAAAGGAGCTTCTGAAATAGTGACTTCTGAGTCTGTATCATAAGCATAATATTGTTCATGCAGCCTCCTCTAGAAAAAGAATCAATTACCTGTCCTTGCCAAACTGCATCTAAGATTCAGGATAATTCCATTGGGTGTAATCTTAGCTCTAAAGCTACTGCCAAGAACAGAAGCAGGACCCCAAGGTGAAAAGAAAACCAGGCTACACAAACATGCATGTATTTTTATAGGATAGAGTTCTTGCTGCTGCCCAACTCCCCAACCCACCACCAGAAAAGAATATAATCCATTAATCAACTTCTCCACTCTTCACAAATGTGCTAGTTCCTTCTTGAATGAAATATCCTTTCGGTGACTGATTTCTTATTGAAAATGTGGACTACAGAAAATGTGAGCAGTCTAACACGATCATCCATTTATTCATTCAACAAATACAGGGTCTGGCAGAAGTAATGCCTGGACTTGAGTTATGATTTTGTAATAAAAGATTTGGTATAGATTGCCAGCTCACAAAAAAGGGGCATGGTTTGTGCCGGACCCTGCAGTTATTGAGTACATACTGTACCTCTGTTGTAGGCACCAAAGATAAGTGAGCACGCAGAAAGATTTAAAAAAATTATAAAAATCTCTGCTTTTACAGAATTTATAGTCTAGCAGGTAGAGACAAAAAATACATATGGGTACTTCACTTAGTTAGAAGTATTTTACTTGGTTTATTTACATTAGAAAATGAGTGCTACAGGGAATAAAAATTTAGAATTTCTCCAGTCCACATACCTGATCAATCGGCCATTTTCCACATAGTATTGCACTCGGAAGTGTATGATCATAGGAGGCCCAAATTGGTCAATACCCTAAAACAAAGGCACACACACAAGTCAAGTTATTTTTAGTTACTTCAAAAATGGATTTCAAAAGTAACAAAATATCATTATTTACAAGACACTTTTTAAACAATGAAACGTTTTATCTGCTTCCAATGAATGGGGCCTTACAGTGGATACAGTTGTTTCATATGAACACCAGGAAGTTATAAAGTATCATCATTGTATCAGACAGTCATTCACCGTAATGCCAATGACAACATAAGGAAAGATAAAAATAAATGCCAGTGGAAATTTCTAGCTGAGATCCAGCTCCTCTCTCAGCTCTGTCCCCTGTGGTGACCATTTGCTCCTCATTACAAATGTTCTCTTGTTCCTCTGACATTCCACATACCAAATCCTAATATGCTGTTTGTTTATTTAGACGTTTGTGTTCCTTGCTTTGTAGTTGGCTTTGAAGTAGCCTTCCAGTTTATTCCAAGAATTCTTAAATACAAATTGGAGGATCTAGGATTAGACACTGAGGATTTATTCCTGACTTACTAGGGTGATCCTGAAAACACTAGGTAAATTCCCTGTGAATTCTCCCCCATGTAAATAGAATAAAGTCAGTAGTATAATAAAGTAACAATGTATTAAATGTAATTACAGTAAAAGTAGATTCCAAAATTGCTAACATAGCCACAGAAGAGGAATATGTACTTTTCCCATGGTTTACATTTCAAAACATCATCCCAAGGTTACTAAAAAGTTGTTAACCAACATTATTTAAACAGATATCCAAAAATCTATTGTTACATGCTCTAAGCTATTAACGTTTCATTAATGTAGCATTTTAGAACTTACACAATTCATTTCCCTTTCCCATTCTTTACTATATAAAACGTTACTTAAAATATTTTTTCCTAATGTATAATAGCTAAAATAAACCTTTTTAAAAATCAAAATAATTTTGCTCATAAATATAATCTCACCCAAGCGACTTCGTATTGTCGTACCTTGCTGGCCTCTTTCTTCCATTCTTTTGGACAATATTTATAAAGCTTTTGTGACAATTCCATATACACATGTTCATTATCTGTGCATGAAAAAAAGATATTTTAAAAATGCTATATTTTTAAAAAAAGAAAATACACAAAGAAACAGGTTTTTAAAAAAAGCCTCTAGAATTGTATGCCTGAAACCTATGTAATCCTTGCTAACAGATGTCACCTCAATAAGTCTAACAATAAAAATGAATTAAAAAAAAAAAAGCCTCAACATTTTGTAAATGCACTCTGAATTCACATACCACCAAGAAAACACAAGATATTAAATGGCAAAAAGTTATGTGGGCTAGACATAAGTGAATGATTTTGCTTTTGCAATACAAAAACATACTATTAAAATATGCAATATTTAGAAGAAATATTTGTTCCTGACTCCTGCTTTTACTTTGTTAGGGTCATTATACATAGCTGACAGTCTGACTTCCAACACTGTGGGCGTTACTTGGTCTTACAAAAACATGTTTCGTTTGGCCCACAGAAGACTCTTCTCATAGGTGCAAAATAATGAAACAGTGCAAAACACCATCTTAATTGCTATTTATGAAATTAGAGAACATTGATGATAACTGCCCATGTTCAAGTGAGGGGCCTGACCCCTGCTTGTGCAGAATAGCCTATTTATTCTTTGTTTCTCCATGTAAAACACAGCAATGACAAAACGATAAACCATTACTCACACTGCCTTTGGGACTGATCTTATGAGAAGAAGAGAAGAATCTTATGCAAAACAAGAATGAATGCCAAAATATTTCTTCAAAGGAATGATGTTCTTAAGATGCACAGAAAAACAAGACTGCTAAAACCCATGTAAAAATGTACTAAACATGTGAAAATAAGCTAGCAAAAAATAGAAACATTTTCATACTTCCCAAAGAGAATCTTTTAAGAGATTTATTTCATGAGAAAAGTATTTACCATTCCTATTTTATGCAAAGTTTAAAATCTTTTCTTTCTTTCTTTCTCTCTCTTCTTTTAAAGCTTATTTCTTTTTTTCTTTAACCCTCACTAAAGGGGCAGGCTCATGGAAAGCTCTGCACAAAAATGTACTCATTCTGTAAGGGAAGTGTGTCTCTTTGACTACTCCAAGTATAACAGACTTGACCACACTGTTGCTCCCGACTGAATGAACGCTGACGTTTGACTGGAAAAGTGCCATAAGAGGAAGGGTAAAGCTACTCATGTTGCTAACTGGCAATATTATGTCAACCAATGTGAGTGAAAGGGCTAAGTAGAAATAGGTCCCAGAGACCAAAAAAAACTTTTCAAATCTACTCATCAAATCAACTAATGCTATCTCTCATCTCTCCTACCTTACTGGTGAGACATGAAATGGACAAGACTAGACAACTTTCCTGTTGACTCTGATTTGTGTTTGGCTCAAGTTCCTGAAGTCTGAAGAAATAACATAGTGAACAAAACTGAGACTATTTATCGTAACACTACATGCATACTTTTAAACTACCACTGTGTCTTTATCATCTGACAGTTTGACCAGAGGTTTATACTTTAAGAATCCTTAAGCACAAATCAATCCTGCAAAGCAGATGGCACTGTAATTTCCATTTGACATGTGAGAAAACTGAAACCGAGAGAAGTTAAGTGACATGTCTAAAGTCACACAGCCAGCTAGTGGCAGAACCAGAATTAGAATCAGGTCATCCGATTCCTATTCCAATGTTCTTTTGCCATGTTATAATCTCTCTTTTAAAATGAACATCTTAAAACCTCTTAATTTTCAAACCTGAGGAAGCTGTCTGTAAACTGGTTTTATTAGACCGACCTGTTGAACAACAAATATCAACAGTCTGGCGGTTGCTGTAGTAAGAAGAATGAACTTTATGAGAATAAAAAAAAAAAAAAAAAGTAAAGTTATTCAGAATCTATAGGGCATCTTATCTTCCCAGATCCTCTCCCGAAAGAATGACTGAGGTATGTACTGACACAGGACGGAGCTGAGCATTTGTGTTTTTATTGCTTTAACGACCGCAGGAAGACACGGAAGCGCAAATGGTTGATTCATCGGTTCCTGATGGGTGCCCTGCTCCATGCTCTCTGGCCTCACCTAAAAGGACAGCTGAAAACAGTCCACCTTTTGGAGGAGAAGGGCCTTGTTTACCTTGATCATGATACATTTTCCAACCTGACAGATCTAAGCATTTTATCGTACTAACCAGATTCTTAAGGCATCATAATTTTTTAAATTTAAACAAATTTCAGTAGTAGAAAATAATTTATATTACACAAAAAGTCTCCTTGAAAAACCGAGTGAAGATATGAAAAGTTTTTGGCATCTAGAAGACTAAACTAGAGACATTTTAAAATACAATTTGATAAATGAAACCTTGTAAGGGATGGCTGCAGGTAAACCCTGGGAACTTAACTCTAACTAAGGTTTTATGGGGAGAGAAAGCTTATAGGAAGCGCTTTACTTGAGAAAATCTCCACATAAAGTACACAAAAGAAAGTAATCGCATATCTCAAAGTCATACATTCTGACTAGAAAAAAAGAGAAGGGGTAAGGAGAGAAAAACACAAAATAAGACCAAATTATAGATCGCCGTGTTATACAGTTAATAGCAAGTGAATATGAATAGAGGAAAAGTCAGTTTTATTATGTCTAAATTCCTTTTAATGTCAAAAATGGTAATACAAATTAAATTATGAAAACATCCAAGCTCATTTCCTACTAGCTCCAGCTGCACCCTCTGTGCAAGGAAACAAACGTCAAGCTTGGTTCATTAAAACATAAAAGAGCAAACACATAAAATCCAGACTCCTACAGAGGAAACAATTTTTAAGTTCAGACTATAATAAATACATGACCTAAAATTCTAAACCTTGTAGGAAGTGCACAATTAAAAAAATGAATACTAGATTTAAAATGATGACCAGTTCATGGGTATTTTCACAATCACAACTTTGTAAGATATGCCCAATTTAAGTTACGGCTATAAAATGTCATTTTCTTAGGGATAGTTGGTTAAATCCATCAGAGATGGAAATAAGACTTACTCTGTATAACACTGAGTCCAAAGAGGTGACAGTCCTTTAGCCTGAGTAGATCACACACCTGGACCAGCAACTGATGACACAGAATTTTAACCTAGAAAACAAAACAAAAAACACAGCTTGAGATACTAATTCAACCAAGTTCACATGACGTTCCACAATTGGGCAATTTAATGCATCCTAAATCTACTCCTTGAAAGGACAAACTGACACTAGCAAAACAACTATCAGTTTATGGAAATCATTTACTACAGTCTGTGGCTGTGTTTCAAGAATGATTCTCACAATACAGACTTTTACAACAAAGTAATAAAGTAACAATGCAATCTTGTACAAGACTCACAAAGCTTATGCTACATGGAGATAAGGCTTTAGTCTAGTCCCACAGTGCATGATAAATTTTCCAGAAGGAACCCAAAACAGTCTACTCAGATGACCAGAAGTATTAATGTGACAAGTGCCTTTATAAGGAAAGTATTCCTCTTGATGGTGTAAGCAAAATGCTTGATGACCACTGTACAATGAATTGATTCCCAGCGTTTATTTACCTTAATTAATCATTTTACTGTCTTTTATCTTTTAGGTACCTAAACCAGTTTCCTTTTCTCGATTCTAGTATAATTCAAGTATTACAAAACCATATTAACGAGGGACTCGAGATAAGTTACTTTGAAGAGTCTCTGGCTGAGACTGTCCTGTTGAATTCAGCACCACCAAAGCTTATTAGAGTTGAGACTGACTGCAAGAGACCATACAAGACAATGTCTTCATTTTATAAAGTAGAAAATAAACCTAGAAAGCTTAAAGTCATGTAGCAACTCACAACTTTGCTCATTTGTGTACTATAATATTTTATATGTGTATATTAAAATATGTGCAGTATGACCCTGTATCATCATATATATATGAAGTGCATGGCATTACCCCTCTCATTTGTACTATAACTTGCAAATTCTGTCTTCGGTGATAATGGTGCCAGGTACAATTTTAATTATTAAAAATTCTAAATTAGTTCATTCTGAATTAATGACTTTTTAT
Source organism: Lyroderma lyra (assembly GCA_004026885.1). Taxonomy (NCBI): domain Eukaryota; kingdom Metazoa; phylum Chordata; class Mammalia; order Chiroptera; family Megadermatidae; genus Lyroderma; species Lyroderma lyra. The sequence goes on from PVJL010003357.1 coordinate 43,262, forward strand.
CATGCCTTAACATGTAACTCAGATTTGGAATAAAATAAAACATGCCAAACTTCCTCAATAATGAAAGTCAAACAGTTCGGAATGATGATAATGACAAATGGTGTCAGAAAAATAGGTTTACTCCTCTCTTCCACATGCATCGTTAAATGGCAGCTACACCTTATCCACTGCAAAGTGCAAACGGTGGTTACGTAAGGCCAGAGTAACACAAGTTCAGGAACAAACTCAATGAAGCTGGGACAGTGTCTTATTTTATATTCAGGATATACAGTAGGCGCTCAGTAAATGTCTGAGGAATAAAAGCCAGGAGTCTGATTTCTCTGTGGGCTCCTCACCTCCCTCTGTCCCACGACTACAGACTACTCGCTGACCCACTGAGCAGATCATATATATGTGTCATTCATTTAGGGAAAACGTATTAATGCAAACCCACCAACACCACTGGGAGAATACATATGCCAGTAGGAAATCATTATCATCTTCATTCATTATAAAGACTTTGGATTTTGAATTCTATTATTCTCATAATTCAACTTTACAAATAAGTTTAAATAAATACAATAATAAAGGAAAAGGTATCAAATGTTCTATAAAATTGAACTATATACTACAAATTTGAGATTTAAAATGTCATAGAGTCCAGGGCACCTTAGCTTCTTAGTTTTGAGTGTATTTAAAAAATGTCATATACGAAGCACTTGGGATAAAATAGGATAAACCGTTAATGGAAAACCATTAACTGTATATAAAATAAACTGTGTAACTTGTTCAAATAATGCTGTGCATTTCCTCCATACATCCCACATAATTACTATTATTCTGCTAGTGTAAATTAAATATTTGGAGCCTACTGATAAAGCTCTCTGACAATGATCATGTAAGTACAGTGCTCTTGTTTAAAACTGCAATTTAGTAAGGCTACTGCTCTAAAGTCTTACCTGCTGTGAAAGTAAGCTTGAGATTTTTGCATTGGCATATTAAGAGTCTTTACGGCTACATTTTAGTTGATTGCGAAATTTTTCGAGTTCTTTAATCTTCAGGAGCAATTGAAAATTTAAAAAGTGCTATAGAGTATGAGGTATTAAGAACGAGAAATTAAAGCATTATCTACAAATATACCCTATATGGAACTTTTTAATAAAAATAGCATTTGATCCTAAATGTCAATAGTTTATTGAGCAAGAATGTTTAAAATGTTAGAGGAAGAAAACAACTGTCACTTTGTTCTTAGTGAAGAGAGGTATAAGCTCTTGGCCACAATGTATCATTCAAAATTTTTGTGGCTGACATTTACCATGATTTTATTTCCAAAATTTTCCAAGTTTCCATATTTAATATTTATCTGGTGATTAAAATCATTTAAAACAGCCCATACTAGTTCAACTCATGGAGAATTCGAAATGGCCAAAACTCTAAATTTACCCTATGTGTTAAAAGGCAACCTTCTATCAACTACACTTGTCAGGGAACAAATTTTGTTTAAAAAACTATTCAGAAATGATAAAAAAATGAGACCACTAATGAAATAGTTTTTGCACAGTTAATTTGTCATATCACAACTCTACAAACATCAACTGCTATTTTCTGAATATAAAAATAACACTTTGTAGGAAAAGACAGGCCTTTTGCAACCTTGAAATTATTTCTCTAGCAGTGAGGGGGCGTCTACACTACTTAACCCAGTCCCTCCCTCCTTTGGGCCTATAGCTTTCTAGAGTCTGGACATGACAGAGGAATCTATGTGCCCTAGAATAAGAATGGGACTATATGGGGTTCAGACACTCCATGTGAATTTCATTAATAAAGCACCCTAATGAAATGAGCGAACAGGTCAAAGAAATTAAAATAAGTACTACTCTGAAGTGCTCAGTTACTGGAACCACAGTGAAATAGAGATATGTTGTCAATTTTTATTAGGTTTTAAAAACCAAATGCTGTAAAAATAATGTTCTGTCATTTCACACATCAAAAACAACTCAGCTAGCCTGAGTAGAAATGTAGCTAATCAAAAGAAATTCTGCCCAACAGACGGTAAACTTCATTTAAGGTTTGATTTTCAGATAACCCCTATGAGCAAAAACAAAGTTACTAGTAAATCAAGGAACTGTGGTGACTGTCAGAATAAAGCCAAAATAATTATGGTAATAAGCAGAATCTTCTCCTAGCTAAACTTAATGGAGCTACTTAAATGTCACATATATTCAGTATAATATTTATATATTCTTTCATACAGTGATTGGATTAAAAATATGGCAGCACACGGCAAAGAAAACTAATTCAAGAAATGCACTAAAGCAATTTTTCCCCTTAATTCCATCACAAGACGATCTGTGAACCACTCTGAAAAATTATAATAGCAACACAGGTTGAAAAATGTTAGGCATGATACTGATTACCATAAAATTGTCTGGCAGTCACTACCAAAGCCGAAATACATGTATGGGGGCTGTCCAGAAAAACTCCAGCTGTAAGTGCCCCTATTTTTTATATTACATGGCTGGATACTTTCCAGACAGCCCAAGTATACCTTAGGATCCACAATTCCACTCTTGGGTATAAGCCCAGAAATGTATACATATGTATATACACATAAAATGTTCACAAAATTTTTATTGTTAACCTCCCCAAACTTAAAAGTAACCCAAAGTCCATCAAGAATACAACAAAGAAATTGGGCATATTTGCACAATGAAATATTATACAACAACGAAAAAGAACTATTGTTCCACGCAATAGACTGGATGACTTCTCATAGGCCAAATGTTGACTGAAAAAAGCCACATACAAAAGAGAATACACCACATAATTTCAGTGGCATGAAGTTCAGAAACAAGCAAAATTACTGTATGGTGATAAAGGTGGGAATAGTTTTTACCCTTTAGGTAGACTTTTGACTAGGAAGATTCAAAAGATCTTTTTGCAGTGATGAAAATGTACTGTATCTCAAGCTGGATGATGGTTATATGGCTGTATATACTTGCAAAAATGCACTGAGCTGCACACTTAAGATTCCTATGCTTTACTGCATATAAAGTGTAACACAATTTTAAAAGTTAAAAAAAAAATACTGTAACATTCCTTAATGTCCAGGTTAACAAAGAGAGTTAACTCTGACTCATGAACCGTAGGAACAGCTTAGTTCGCAAATGTACAGCCTATTCTTGAAATTGGCTCAATTTAGGCTACTGCTAAAACAATGATCACGACACATATTAAAAAGCTAGCAATCATTACCATTTCATGTGTGTAGGTATAACTCAAAACTATTCATAAAGCAAATTCATATTATGTATCAATAAAAATTATATTTTAAGAAAAAGTTTAAAAATATCAAAGTGTTATTTTTCCTAAAACATAGTGACCAAAATTCTCTAATTTTACCTCAGGGGAGAGAATGTTGAAGGCAGGTGCACTTAAGCCATAATTTAAAGTTTTACCTGTGTAGACTACTTTACTATCCCAATCCACCACACTATTAATGTTCTTATTCTGCAATGATTTCACCCTCGACCGAGTCATATCTTGAACATGGTCACTGGTGGGACAATTATTTCTGAAGTAGGATCTACTCACATTTATGATGATGTTCAGAGACTCGTCATTGGGGAGGAAAATGCACACACTCCGGCGGTCTTGCATGACTCTGTTGTTATGGAAGTTCAGTTTGTTCATTGTGTGTGGGCTCTCCCGTGGTCAGGGCTGGGCTCCAAGTCCTCGGCAATTCCTCTGGTTCCGAGCACTCCAAAGCCAAACGGTACTCCTCATTACACGCCCTACAGGAGAAGGACCATGATGTTCCACCATGTAGGTCTCATAGCTGTAAAGAAGCCCAAAGCAGACCATGAATAAAGATGGCAAGACTGGCGAGGAGAGAGGGGGAGGTGAGCGGCAGCACGACGGCTCTTGTTGGCGCAGGGACAGCATGTCTCAAAGAGAGGGCTGCCTAGCTGAATAAATGAGAAAGCCCTTAAATTTATTCTGTATTTTTCCCTCTATCAACTGTTTTAAAGCTTTCATTTGCAGCCACAATTAAGCATAAAGCCGGTGAGTGCCTCACACTCCAGGCCGTACCATGCACAGTGGGCTCACAGAAGCAGGGCCTGCCTTGAAGGAGTTTCTAGTCTCATGTGGGACAGATAATGAAGAGTTCTGAAAATAAACAAAATGCCAAAATAGCAGCAACAACAAAATTCTGAAACTCTTCTTTTCCATTACAAACTCAAATAAATGTCTTGGCTCTTACATTACATTCCTTCTTCAACCACTTTGGTCTGGCTTCCACTTCTTTACGTCACCAACGTGGCTCTGCATAGGAAGCCCGTGATCTGCAGACCAGCAGTAGTAGCCACAGGAGTCACTTTAATTGAATCCTAATGTCTCTCTGACAGTCACCATGGTTGTCAAGCCCACCTTGCAATATTTAGTTTTTATGGTCTGCTTTCTCTCCTGATTCTCTAACCTGACAATGCAAATAATTTTCCTATTTGTTATTTTACCAGCCAATAAAATACAAAGAAAAAACAAGACTGTATATACCAAATGATGACTGTATATAAAAGAAATGTGGGTTTTACATATCTCTGATATCTAGTCCCTTTATTGAATATATTAATTTTACTTTTTAACTTCTCTCAGGTTTTCAATGTATACAATTTTGTGTGCTAGTAATGAAAATTTTATCTCCAATTTTCAATAATTACACCTTTTATTTCTGTTTCATGTCTCATTGCATTGGCAAGGTCTTATAGAATAATTTAAAAACAGTGGTGAATATTTCATACTTTTAATGAATGTGTCTAGTTGTTTCATATATTATTGTTAACAGAACATTATTCAATCAAGATACGTTAAGGCTACTTGCCTCTCAAACCATTAGTAATTATATTGTTCCTTTCCAGCTATATTTGTAGGATGCAAAAAGAATTTCCAGGAATTTGGAATTGTTATATCAGACAAAGAGTATAACCATATTGTTTTAATAGAAACGCTATTGCAATGCTCACATAAATCAAGACATAAATAAGACAGAATTTTGGCTTATTTTGTTCCTAAGGCTAAATGGCCATCTGGTATCAGCAGGAGAATGGGAGAGAATATACTCTTAGCACCATGAGTAAATATCAACTAGTACCTCTTTTTAAAGTCTAAATAAAATACCATCACAAGGGAGCTACTCAAACTAAGTAGAAACAAATGGTAATCTTATATACGGTATTTCCTCCTTAAAAAGGTGACCAAAAATTCCCTTGGGAGTACGCTGCCTTTTTTTTTTTTTTTTCTTAAAGGATAATAGCAATTGTTTCACATTAGGTTGCAGCCAGCATGTCACCCTATAGAGTTACTGGAGGTCAGTGCTACAGTTCGCTCCAGTACAGGATGGTAATTAATCCGTGTTCTATGACCCCAACTACCCATCTAAAACATGCACACTTTCAGTTTAACAGTTTCCAAGCACCAACTGCAGGACCAGTGTTGGCTGCATTAGAATCACCTGTGTGTGTGTGCGTGTGTGTATTTAATAAGTAACGGAATCCTGAGCACAGTGACATTTCTGCTCAATTGGAATCTCCAGGGTCAGGGCCCAGGAACCGTAGCTATTTAAAAAAGCTCAGGTATTTCTGATGTGCAGTCATGTTCAGAAATCACACTTTCATTAACAGAAGGTAATGAGCACAGAGTTGGATATAGTATCTTCAGAGTACATACCAGAAAAAGTCTTGAAAGTATAGTATTGGGGATAAGCAACATATGTGAATAACATCACATCATTACTATAACTGAGAAAATTTTTTGAAGGTATAAATTCCTGAAATATATGTATAGTCAAAACACTTTCCTGAAAAATGTCACTAGGAAAATAAGTTGGGGAAGCAGGGCACCCCATATGTGCCCTTTCTTAAAAATTCAGAAAAATGTTAAAGGGTCTGAGAAGTCCTGCAGGCAACTTAAATTTGTTTAACTTAATATTTCTCAAACTTACTTGGCAGAGAATACTCCCCTTCACCCAAGACATATGTATTAAGGTCCTGTAGAATAATATTCTTAGTCATACCATTTAAGAAGCACAGTTCTAAAATGATTTCCTTGTCAACTATTGTATTTCATGGCAAAATTTCCCCTATGTGTTCCAACACTTAGGCCTCCTCTCTACTATTAAAAATCTTTCAAGAAAAAATTAAAAGCTATGCTTAACTGCATCTTATTTAAATTCAAACCCTTAAGTGATATTAATCCCAGTATAATTCTTTTTATTTAAATCTACACTTCAAATTGAGTTACTCTTATAATTTTCCATTTCTAATTAAACCAATTAAAGGTGGGTATTTCTACTGACCTAGTTTCTAGAATTTAAAAAAATAACCTAGGAAAAAAATATGTTCTGAGGTTTGGGATGCTTCCTAAACTTCATTAATTTTAAAATTTCATTTGAGTGCAATTTTTATTGATTTTATGGCTCAAGTAATGCAGTAAAAAAGACTGGAAGAAGATTATTGAAGTAAATTTAATAAAAGCAGAGTCTTTAAGATGCTGTACTGCTGCACTGGTGTTTTTTCTGCTCTGAGGATGGTAAACTAGAAAAGTCCTCCAAGAGAGATAGGATTAAGTTTTTACTTTACTCAGGACTGCACTAGAGCTGAATAAAAGGCTCCACTGAAGCAGCAAAATAACCATATCTCTAATATGTTCCAGTACAGAATTTAATCTTAAATTGGACAGTCTTGCAGAAAAGAATTAATCTAAATTGATACCAATCTGAACTGCAGAAATTAACCTCTTATCCACTGGCTAGTAATTCTGAGTCCTACATTAAGTCACACCTCAGGCCCAGGAGGGCACAATTCCTCCTCCTATAGAGTTACTGGAGGTCAGTGCTACAGTTCGCTCCAGTACGGGATGGTAATTAACCTGTGTTCTATGACCCCAACTACCCACCTAAAACATGCACACTTTCAGTTTAACAGTTTCCAAGCACCAACTGCAGGACCAGTGTTGGCTGCATTAGAATCACCTATGTGTGTGTGTCCTTTTCCAACCAATGACCATAGGATAGATGATCTACACAGAACAAACCATGTCATAGTACTGTATTTCCCACACAACAACAAAACAGCTTCAATGGTGATCAAACTGCACCCTGCCATCTTCATTAATACCCAATTTACAAATAAAATGTTAAACTCTAAGACTTCCCACACTTAAATTTTAAAACATGTTATTATAAGCTTCTTTATTTCCTAATGAGCACCATGGGTTACAAAGTTACTTTGTTTCTTTTAAGAATCAGGAATCCACTACCTGGTGTGAACACTCAGTACTAATTTCCATTTTTTAGAAATTATTGGAAATAATCTTTAAAACTGGGTCACCCTGGAATAAGAGTATGGATTTTAGTTCATTATAATATAGCAATATTGGTTCATTAGTTGTGACAAATGTTATCAGAGTCCTGTGAGAGTTAACAAGAGGAGAAAGTGGGCACACATGGGGCATACAGGAACTCTACTATCTTTGCAACTCCCGCATATCTAAAAGTATTCTAAAATTAAAACATAAAAAGTTTATTAAAGAAAAAGAAGACCTAGGTCATCAGAAATTCCCCACCCACATAATATAGTATCACTTTAAATGGAGGCTAGGGGGGTTCTCAATTCTGAGACTGTCATCTTAAAAAAGTGAATGGATGGTAATTTGCTAAGATTATTATATAAGGCAAGCATGGTGAGCGTATTTCAATAGTCAGTAAGGTGTCTTCATTAGGTAACAAAAACAAAGTGAGAAATTATCTTGGAAAATTGGATTATAGAGAGCCCTAGCTTCTAATTTAATCATTGGACATTTATGATGCTCAGGTTAAATATACAATACTACAATGTTTATTTGCTGAAAAGCAACAGATGTGTCCTCTACACCCCTGAGTTCACCATCTACTTAGGGATGAAACACTGCCAAGAAGCTTAAAACAATGATATTGTCCCTGCTTCGTGAGAGTACAACCTCTGATGGTCAGCTCTCATGGGAAGATGCAATTCATGTCAGCATTAAGTATATGAATACTGTGGCTAAGATCATTCTGAAATGTATAGCATATAGTCTTTTAATGTATCATATCCTAAAAATGGTATCAAAATGCCTTTGGTAAAATGAGTTTGTTTTTTTATTCATTCATTCATCATATATGCATTGAACATCTACTATGTGCCAAGTGCTATTGTAGGTGCTGAGTACACAGCATTGAACAAAACAAATATTCTGCTCTATGAAGACAGACGATAAATATGTAATGTAGATGGTTATATGTACTATTAAAAAAATAAATCCAGAGTGGGTGAGAGAATTGATGAAGAAAAGATGATAATGTGGATGCTATTTCATATAGGGTAATCAGGGGAAGCATCTTTGATGGATATTTGAACAGATACCAGAATGAAGAGAGAGATGTCAATCCCTCCCTCCCTCCCTTCCTTCCATCTGTGCATCCATCCAACCATCCATCCATCCCAGGGAAAACTTTTCCAAACAGAGGGAACAGTAAATGCCAAGCTCATCTACTGCTCAGAAAAGGTAAAACAGCAGCACTAATTACAGCTAACATTTACTATATACTTATTATGTACCGGGTGTTCTTGCTAAAGACTTATGGTATATTAAAGAAAACTGTAAGCGCTTTGCCATGCTTCCCATTCAGAGGTGGGATCTAGCTCCCCTCCCCTTGAATCTGGGCTGGTCCTGTGACTAACTCCTACTCAGAAGTTCTGCCTGATGGATAACTCACTTGTGCAAATATTTTTTGTCTGTTATTACAAAGCACTATTATCTACACTAACAGTTCGGTAGCTTATAGTTGTTATTTCTCTTGTTTATCTTCTATACTTAGATCTTCTTAGAGCAGGGTCACTAGCTATATATTAATGCAAATACTTTTTAAAATCTCAAATGGCAGACACACAGTATAAGCTCATTAAATGTTGGTTGTTTGGCTTTCTACACACGTCTGTGGACAGGAAGATTCTACAACAGGACTTCCTAACCTTGGCACTACTGACAGTACAGGCTAAATATTCTTTGTAATAGGGGGCGATCTGTGCATTGTAGGACGTTTAACAGCATCCCCGGCCTCCACTCACTAGATATCAGGAGCATCCCCACCACCTTCCAGTTGTGACAACTCAAAGCACGTCCAGAGATTGCCAAATGTTCCCTGAGAGCAAAATCACTCATTGTTGAGAAGCGATTCCATGCAGGTTTCCTCAGAGTCATTCTGGGCTATGTTTTTACTATCCAATTGTTCTTTAAGTACAGAGGTCCTTATGTAACATTGGTTTGTTCAACGTCATTTCGTTACAACATTGACAGGAACAAAAAACCCAATACCCAGCAGGGCCACTGTCTGTGTGGAGTTTGCACATCCTTCCCATGTCTGTGTGGGTTTTCTCAGGGTACTCCGGTGTCCTCCCTGAAATGGGGTGTCTACACTGTCCCAGCCTTAGTGAGTGTGAGTGGGGGATGTGTGAGTGCGGCCTGCAATGGAAGGGCATCCCGTCCAGGTTCGTGCCCACCTTGCGCCCTGAGCTGTCCAGATAGGCTCTAGTCAACTGTGACCCTGAAATGGAGTAAGTGGGTTGGAAAATAATGATCATATTTGTTTTCATTAACCTTTCTTAAACTAACCTTTCTTAAACATTTATTTCAATGTTTAATATGAGAAATGTTTTGGGTCTTTATTTACAAGTTTGGTGATACTTGTATGAGCTGAAATATGCTGTAGAAACTTAACTCCTGTTTATATCAATTAACCTACAGTAAAATTGGTTTCATTATCCAGGGTCTGGCACAAATGACACCCCTTTTTTATTTATAAAATCATAAGCATCTAATTCTGTAATGTAACAATGTTATAACTATATTAACATAACAACTTTAAAAAGGGTGTTACTTCTGCCAAACCCTGTACATTGTTTTGCTTACAGTCAGTTTCCAAGAACCTATTTATGACGTTAAGTGAGGGCTTACTGTAACATTACCACTTGTATTAAATACATTTCCCAACTAAAGATCAGCAACTGAGTATCAAAGTCAGAAATCTAGCTTGAACCTTGAAGTGAAATTTTTCAACCTCTGGCTTCAGAAAAGCTTTGAAGGTTAGCTTTCTGGAAACTTAAATTTTTTTAATTTCGTGTACTGCCAAACTTCTCACATAAGTACACTTCCATTATCAGCAGGAACTTGTCCCTTGCAGTCCTATATTTTGATTCTAGTACCTGAAATATAAAAATTAACCTGGAAACAACTGATACCTGACTTTCAATTTGTCTGTATACTCCGTATTATGAGGATTTCTTTTTTCTTAAGAATCATTTGCTGTAAGAGCCATTTTGGAACCACAGAGTTATTTACCTCAGTTAAGAGTAACTAAATCACTTGCTGCATCACGGCAAGTTTTGCAGTTACTGTTTAACCTAAGGAAGAAAGCAATTGACATCCATCAACCATCTGCAGCCAAACCCTCCGGAAAGAACGTCCGACTTTGTTGCTGTCTCATTCTACCTCCAACCGCTGCTGTGGGAGATAAATAAGGGACTGATCCCTCCCTTCCCATATGGCTGAACCTCAGGTGTTTACAGACAATCTGAATAGAACATTAAGAAGACAGACTTAACCTCGCCTATCAGTCAACCTGGGTCCTAATCTGGATTCTACAATACTAGTTGTATTGACCTTGGGCAAGTAACCTAATCTCTGAGTCTGATTCTTCAACTGTAAAATCTGTCATATGACCTCCCATGATTATTGGAAAGATTAAATGAGATAATAAAGTATTAGATATCTGTTTGTTAAGGGAAGATTCATTAAAATACCACTTTGTCATGAGTTGCCAGGGCATGAGGAGGCACACTTACAACTTGTCAACCAGAATACATATCCTCTAGACATCAAAGGGTGCACATATAACTCAAGCAAAGCCAGAATTCCTCCATGAAATTTGTTATTACAAATGCTGGGATGGAGAGGGCTGCTCCTCTTTTTGGACTGCTATTTGTGTGAATGATACAAGCCTGGAGTATCTGGCAATTGTCTTTACATGGTGAGAACATCCCTGAAATGGGAAGCCATCACAGAAGAAAGTGAAGCTCGGGAAGAATCCTGATTACGTCATTTGAACTGCTGTCTCTAGCTGTGTCTGAAGCCAGAAATCATTCCCAGGAATTCTCATACGGTGAGCCAATAAATGATCTTTCCTCTCAAACTAAGTCTGCCACTTGTGACTAAGTCCTCTGTAACACAGCCTATCTAAACAAGAAGCTGATTTATGGCTTGACACATTTACTTATTAATTCACAGAGAGTCTACTATCACTGGCTACAAAGATCAGTATTTACTCAGAAAAAAACCAATGGGCTAAGTTTTAAAGCCTTTCTTTATTCTACAACCAACTATAATACTCACTATGATGAACATGAATATACGAGGGCTGTCCAGAAAAAACTCAGCCACAAATGCCTCTATTTTTCATATTGCACGGCTGGATACTTTCCAGACAGCCCTCGTATATCGTTAGCAAAGAAGACCTAAAAGAAGGTGGAAAAAAATGTGAGTAACTAAAAAGTTTAGGTGGTTTAGTTGCTCTTCAGACACCACCAGTCCCTAAGAGCACTACACACAGAAAGTGATTTATGGGAAAATGCATGAATTCATTTTAGGCAAAGTACAGGAAAATTAATCCATAACAGTAATTTTCCACAACAAAAGAATATCTCACTTGAATACTAATTTGTGGGTAAATAGTACTGTCTTATTAAAGACCACAATATGCTCTTACAGAATTGTGCTGAGTGTGCTTTCACTGTGTCGCCCATTGGTAATGAATTACAGGAGCTGCACAAAAATGCTTTTCTTTTTGCAAACAAAGTAACTGGAAAGCATAGTTGATTGCGGGGGGGGGGGGGACTGTTCAGTTTAAAGTATAGTTATAGCAATTTTAGTTTTGGCCCTATTTTATAAATTTGGTAAGGGTAAAACCATTAAGCTAATTACCAAATGCACCAGTACAGGCTGTAATCTGACTGTAACATCATCACACAACTGTGACTGGCTGTGTGTGTCACCGGAAATACAGTTATTATACGTAGTTACTGTATGTAACATGTAAGTACGTGTATATTTCACACGCATAAGATGTGCACAGATATGTATATATGTAAATGTGTACAGACAATACAGGGAGTAACTACACGTAGAAGGCAGTTACTGAGTCAAAGGGAAGCTGAGTTTGGGAAGAGGAAACAGAACAATAGGCAGTATAACGTGGTGCTTATTGAGGAGCCTGGACTCTGGAGCCAGCCTGCTTCACCGGGAACCCCAGCACTAACTGTCCACCTGGGCACGTTTCTTTACTTCTCTTTATTTTTCTCACCTCTGAAATGAGACTGTTGTGAAAATTATTAAAGAGGCCACGTATTTACTACCAAGTAACATTACTGACTTCGTATCATGGAAAGTAAGTGAAGAAGTGCTTTTGGTACTAGGTGGTGGTCATGATCCATCTATTCTGTCATTAATCCTATCTTGAGTTCTAAAAGAAATGGTATTTTTCTTCTGGTAGTAGTCCATCGATTATTTCATTTTTTGATTTAACCAATGAGATTTGCTACACCTTGGGACTGGGAATGGAAAAAAGTCTTACAATTAATGTGGACTTGAGTTGGGGACAAGTAGTGCTTGTCATACTCGAATAAAATTATGTGGCTAGCCCTTGACTACAGATATGGTAGGATATAAGACAGACAGAAGAGTTTCATATTGCAATGAGGAGAAAAATCAGTGAAATTTATGTATTCATAAGCTGTATTTAGCATTGTAAGTCCCTGCAACCAATATGACTCTGTCAGTCATAAAGATGTTCATACCTTTTGATCCAATCATCTGATTTCTAGGGAATATATGAAAAGAAGTAATTCAATAAAAGTATACCATGCTTTTGAACAAAAGTATTCAGTAAACCAGTATTCATCAGAGTAAAATCTAGGAAAAAATCTAAATAGCCTAACAATAGGAGTAGATTAGTAAATTACAGAACATCAAAAATAGTATCCATAAAAACCACCATTTATTTTGCATATGCTCCCGAATCACAAATATCCACTACAGCACAAACTTACACTGTTTTACTATGATTTTAGAACAGAATTAGCAGAAATAACAAAGTCCCCTCAATTAAAGAGGTGGGAAGGAGGGAGGGGAGAATATCATGGGTATTCTGATAGTCAATGAACAAGCATAAACCAACTCTATTTGAGTCCTCCAATACTTTGTAAAGTACGCTTTTTTTGGTCTCTCACACCATGTCTAAATTCTAGCCATTAAAGAGCTTATAATCTCTTTGAAGAGTCAAAATTCACACGGCAGATATAGGAGGAAGCAATACAATTGTATTTTAAGTTAAATGTTAAACTGTGGAAGAATGAAGGTTGCAGGGTTTGAGAAAAGTCCGAGAAGGGAGGTGGGGGCAGCATTAGGAAAAACTCCATGGAGGGAGGGGATGCAGTGGGGAGAAGAAAGAATTTGCAGGGGTGGAAAGTAACGCAAATAAGGGCCTGAGCGGGGAAGGTAGGAGAGAGGCCTGGGCCTCCCACAGGACGTAGTGCTGCACCATCCGCAGACTCGAAGGCTGGAGAACCGAGAAACAGGTTGTGGAGTGTCCCCCGGCATCCGGAGGCACTTCCTCAGTAGCCCGAGAGGACTCTGCGGAGATTCCCTGGGACAGCGCACAGCGGGCCATTTTTCAAAGTTTTGTTCCATGTTAACTCAACCAACCACTTTCTCTGGCTTTGGCAAGTTTTCCCCTTCTTTGGCATTACTTTTTGCTATGACTGTATCTGCTTCACTCGATCACAGAAGCAAAGCAAAGGGCAAATGATAACAGGGTATTAACACTTGGGAAAACGAAACCACTACTTCTACACGTGAGAGTAAAAACACACTTCCACAAAGCACAACTCCGGTATACTGTCTCTAAACTGAACAGTCATAAGCAGGATACTCTTAATTAACAATTGCACTGGCTTCCATCCTGCAGTTCATAAATGTAATGCGGGTCTTCAAAATTACTTTACATATTTCAAAAAGTCTAATAAAATTGGCATATTTACCCATGGTGATATGTCAAGGAAAATTAAAAGATCATTTACTTACGAAACTTTAATATCATTTTAAGTGCTTATTTTGGTAGCACATTTACATCTGGTTTTACATGCCAGATTTAAAAAATGTAAACAAGTGGCAATTTGGGCCAAATATAAAGCCCAAGGAACCCAGGAAGGTGAGGGAGAGGAAGGATAACAGAAGTCATCCAAGATGGTTGAACGGTTGGGATAGATTTAGTTGTTACACATGTACATGTTTTAAAAATAATCTCAGTAGGAAAATAAGTTCTTTCATTCAGTCTTAAGTCTATCATTCCAGTGGCTCCTCTCCTCTACCATACCTCCACACTGTGTTCTCACCTAGATTTCTAAATGTTCTGTCTCATTCTTTAAATCTGCCACCCCAGCAATGATGCCAGGACAGCCTCAATAAACCATCCATCCAACCTCACATATGACACCCAGCTCACGTTCTTCGGTGCTACAGCACCTGCAAAGGGTAACACCTACACTCCATGGCACAACTATCTTTCACCCTCGGGTCCCACCCATCCTCAGTGACTATTCTACCACTCATGTTTCATATTACTTCCACATTTTCCCTCCTGGTTCCCTGAACAAGTCTTGCTCGCATATTTCTATGCTTTTCCTCCGCCTAGAATACCCTCCCTTGCATATTATCTCACCCGCCACCCACCTCCCTAACAACAAACGCAGAGGATCTTACTACTCCCTGGAGAATTCAAGACAGCGGCCTCAATGCGTGCCTCTGCATGGCTGGGCGGCTGAGGGGCTCCTGAACTCTTACACCCTTACACTTGTTGGCGAGTCTGGCTCTCCACAGAGGACTGGAATCTCCTCAAGGACAGGATCTGTCAACATCTCCACATCTCTACTGCCTGGGGGAATTACTGGGCATTATATGTTGAATAAATTATTTAGAAATTCACCAGGAATGTGAATAAATTCCCTAGCAATTAAGATTAAAATTATATTCTGTAAGAAGCACTTCCCCACCCCTCTCCCAGCAATGAGTCAGTATTGGTCACAGCTTCTTGAATATTTTCTACGTATCAGTTAAGGGGAAAAGGGACACATTTTTTAATTCAAATTTAGTGGACAAACATAATAGGGGAATACTATTCTCCGAAACTGTCAACGAAATATAGTTTCTAGGAATGTCTCCATATGTATCAGGTTAAACCTACTTGTGTGAAAGCAAACATAGAAAAAGATACAGCATCCAAACCAATGTTAAGTAAAAAAATATCCAATTCAAACTTTGACCCTGGAGCCAAACTGCCCAGGTTTGACTCTTAGCCAGTTTGTTCACTAGCTCTGTGACCTTGGACAGTCCCTTCACCTCTCTACATCTCAGCTTCTCTATCTGTAACATGGAAAGAACAACAGTACCTACTTTATAGGATGTTGAAAGGTATATGGTAGGCACTATATAAGTGTCAACTATTAGTAGTTAAATGACATAAGGGGAATTCATAGAAACCAAAGCAACCTGAAGTCTAGAAGTAGGATGGGTGGGCTTGTGGATGGCTTCACGTGGTAGCTCTAGGACCCAGTTTCTTCCTGGTCTTTTGGACTCACTGTCCCATAAGGCTGACATCTCTCAGGGTCGCCACATGAACCAGAATGTGGAGGCAAACAAGAGTACTGATACTCTGACTGGACGCCTTAGATCACAAGCACCCATTACTGGGCAGGGGCATGGAACAGTCAGACAGCTTCAGCCACCCAGGGCCCACTTCTTGAACTAGAACTAGAGCTGGGATTCACTTCCCTGAAGTAAATGGACATCAAAACAAAAACCTGGCTACCTTTGGGGAGGCAAGAGATGAGGGGAGGTGCTGGATAGACCAACAACCAGAAAAACAAAGGCGATGGTAAAATTCATGAATTTTAAATCAGAGCAACTATTTTTTCACAGCCATCTGTATTCAGGAGTCATATCAGGTTTAGCAACCAGGCATAAAAATTCCTTTCAAACAAGATGAATTTGTAGCATGACATAGCTAACAAAAAAGTGCTGTTTTCAGGGAAAATCCTTCAACTTAGAAGCATCTGCTTCTAATTTCCACAATGAAATCTTTGATTTCTTCTTTCATGGGACTTGCATTCAACTCCCTGACACAGAAACTGCAGTTTGCCAGTTAATCATTTTTCTGTGACGTTCTCATTATCTGGCAGTAATACATAAAATCTTAACATTAATGTTAGTTATTTTTTTCCTGAAATACGTTTTTCCAAAGAGTGTATAATGCCTTTAACAAATATTGAATTAAACATTTGGGAAGTGGTTAGCTTTCTTGTAAGGGAAGAATCTTCTATGTCATTAAATGATTCTTAACAACAATAATGAAATGTGATGTACAAACTGGAAATGCAAACATCCATGACAGTGAAGAGATGACTAAAACATGGTACAGTAGAACAAATCAGCAGCGAATGTTAATGAACCACAGCTACACATTAACAAGCACGAATCTCAAACACAATGTTGAAAAAAAAGCGAGGTGCAGGAGAATATATACAGTGTGATTCTTTCCTATGAACGAAAGTTCAAAACCAGGCAACTATAAACAATGATTCACTTAGGGATATAGGAGGGCTGGAGGAAAGTATCCAGCCATATAATGTGAAAAACAGAGGCATTTGTGGCTGGATTTTTTCCAGACAGCTCATATATATGGAGATTATAAAGAAAGGCAAAGGAATGACTAATCTCAAAACTGTAGTAGTGGTGCTGGAGGGGAAGGCTGATGGGTAGGGGATGTCTTAAGAAAGGGGCAGGGGTTTCAAAGGTGCTAGAGAAATAGTTTCTTAAGGTTGGTAGTGGATACAATAGTATTCTTTTATTACTATCATTGTTTAAAATGTACACAGACATTATAAAAACTCTTGAATGTGTGTATTTCACAATTTGAAAAAGTAAAATCAGAGGTACTGATGCTGATAATGCTGTGAATAGTTATATGCCAGTGATTAAACTTTAAAAAGATGCATAAGATAGGACAAGTAGGAAATCAACTAGAACATATGAAAATAATCCTTATAAAATATTTTGCCTAATACACAGCTGTTTCCATGGCCTTGAAACTGAAAAATGCCTTTATGTAGTTTCTGGTGTTGTTCATGAATTCTTATAGGGTTGAGTGGCTTATGTATCTTTTAATCACTGGCTTTCCATCTACTACTAGATGGAAAAATAACACAATAAAGTACAAATGAATGAAACCTTGACCACTGTGAGATCTCAGAGATGATCTAGTGCAATCCCTCAATTCTCTAAGTGAAGAAACTGACTGAGAGCGTGACCGGCCAAGACGATACCAGTTAGTTTTAGGTACCCGGTGTGCTTTTCTTTCCAGGATTTTTATTCTCTAAATTCTACTCCCACAAGCAAGAAACAATTTAGTTGAATCTAGTCTCTTTTTAGAAAGTTCATGTTCTATATATTTAAACAGAAAGTCAAGAAACAAGCCAAAATGATTTACTAAAGTAAACATACTGAAATGCTAACGAAACCTGCCTCCTACCCTGATGGTTGTAGAATTACATGTAAAAAAGTTTATGAAGCCAGAAAAAGACTTTGAGACACGAGGAATCTGATTTCCATCCTGATGATTTCCATCCTGACACACATAAATTATGAGCTGAAATTATTTTGTTAACCAGACACACCCAAAGAAGTAGCATCTGAGCGGGACACACCCTCACCCTACACACATACTGCATATGTGCCAAACATTCAGAATGGGGTCAGGTGAGACTCATGGGTCCAGGCACTTGTTATAGTGAAGGAAGATCACAAGTGTAATCTACAGACTTCAAAGGAAAAGATTCCTGTAGACACTCTAACAAGGCTTTATATTGCTATCACAGTCCTTATTTAACCCCCTTTTGGGGGTTTTGCCATGAATACAGAAATTGTCTAGACACAGTTGTCACAGAAATTTATGAAGACATCCAAAAAATTCAATTTAAAAAGTCAGAGAAAAACAATGACTATTTTAATCATAAAACACCCTACAATTCTGATTTATAGTTTTAAAAGCTCTTAAGAGCATTGACAAAAAAATGTTTCTTTTATATATGGCTTCTTTAATTATAGCTTCACAAAATATTTACTGTTGTTATTTTCACATAGGAATTCACCTCCAATACATTAAGATGCTTATATCCAAACAGAGAATTGGATGAAGATTAACCAGAGAGCAACAATCCATACTTTCAGACCACCCTTTCCTACCTCCCATTCTCCCGGGGGCATTATCAAATCGGTAACCAGTCTACTCGAAGGAGATTGAGGTGATCTGTGTTATTCTGGAGAAACATGACTCCAAGACTGCTAAGGTGGCTACAGGGAACATCACTGGGATCCAGGACTTATTCCTTAGATTTTTTGTAGGGGAATCATCAATCAGAAGCTAGCTCTCTTCTACCTGTCATCCAGTGTTTAATTCCCTTAACTTACTCTTGGAAGATAACTATCATAAATTTGCCATTCCCACCAAGTGTGAAATCTGATTTTCAAGTGGTACTTATGTTGTAATATTCTACTTTGCATATTCACAGGCCTTATTTCTGAATTCACAATTGAGGTTTTGAAATCAGATACAAATGAAGGTCAACTCAATGATTAGCCATATATTCCAAAGAGAATAGAATAAACGCCATTCAACAGAACACCTCTGGGCTCCCTGTTGTGTGCTGTCACCAAAATCCAATACTGAGTCACTGAACAGTCCCGTCAAGTCACCTCCATTTGACCTACCTGCTCATTAGATTTTTTGGTTCCGTGATGAACATATCCCCTGCATACTGCCAAATGACAGCATTCCTTCTTATAGTAATCATCCTCTAATGCTTCACAGAGAGTTAAAGTCTGGTTTTTAAAGGGTGTGGAGGAAGGAAATCAGAATTACACCCTACCCTATGCTAACAGGGTTAATCCTCCACAAAAAATGGAATCACAGCTCAACCTTGAAAGTTAGAATTAAAAACAAACCAAACAAAAACAGAAACCGTCCTATTTCTGCTCAGCACTGCCTTTTTATATGGTTGTAATCAGGCCAAACAGGCAACTAGTCCTGAGGTTAACCTACAGACTTCTATCTTGGAGAAACCACGTAACCAGCCTATTCCAAGGTCAGCTATTCCTCATGGGGAACCACTGCCCAACGCCAAAAGTGCACCATTGCCATCTTACTCTATATACTGGCAACAACTGCCTTGGAATCATATCACCTCAGACCCAGAGGTCAATGGAATAGAATAAAGAGTCCAGAAACAGAGCCATACATAAAGTCATTTGATTTTTGACAAAGGAGTGAAGGTAATACAGTAAGAGAATGAACTTTTAATAAATAGTGCTGGAACAATTACATATACATATGAAAAAAAAGGGACCTCGACTATAACATAAGAATTAACTAGATGAATTAACAGTTCCAAATGTAAAAACTAGAAAACTTACAGAAGATTTTTTTGATATTGGGTTTCTAGAGCATAGAAAACATTAAACATTAAAAAAAGATAAATTGGACCTCTTTAAAATTGAAAATTCTGCTCTCTGAAATTCATTAAAAATGATAATGCAATCCTCAGACTGAGAAAACTATGTTTGAAAATTTATCTAAGACTTCAATTCAGAATACATTAATTAACAGCTAATAGAGAACAACTCCCTTAAAAACATGGAAAAAAAGATTTAAATAGTCACTTTATTGAAAATGATATACAAATGGCAAATAGTCATTAGAAAAAAAGTAAAATAATATCACAGTGAGACAGCACTATGCACCCACTAGAATGGTTGAAGTTAAGAAGACTAATAATAATACCAAGTCTTAGTGAGAATTTGGAGCAACTAGAACTCTCAGACACGGCTGGTTGGAATGTTAAATGATACAGCCACTTTGGAAAAAATAATTTGACAGTTTCTTGTAAAGTCTAACATTCAGTTACCATACAACTCAGATGCCTCATTCTTAGGTATCTGCCCAAGATAAATGAAAAGATATATCCAGCAAAGACTAACAATGTGAATGTGCTTAATACTTTCATTCATAATAGCTCCAAACTGGAAACAATCCAAATATCCATTAAAAACTGGTGAATGAACAAACAAGTTGTGACAACTGAATACTACACAACAATGAAAAGGAACTACTACCGATACACGCAACAAAACGCGTGAGTCCAGAAAGCATTATGCTAAGTGAAAGAAGCCAGATATAGAAGCAAGGCGCAAAAGACTGCATTCCATTTACAAGAAATTCTATAAAAGGCAGAAGTGACGATCAGTAGTTGTCTGGAAGGGGGCAGGGTCTGCGGAGAAAAGGGGAGAAAGAAGGAAGTGGGGGTGGAGGAGAAGAGGACTGGCCAAAAAGGAGGGTGCTGCAGAAAATTTTTTGGCATGACAAAAATTTTATATATTTCAATTGTGACGCTGGTTACATGATTAAATATATCGGTCAGAAGTCACCAAATTGTCTACTTAAAATCTGTGATTTTTATTTATGTTATATGTAATTTATATAATAAAAAAGCTGATTTAAAAGAAAACTTTGATGAACCTATATGTTCATTAACATGCCTCATGTGTTAAGTAATACTACATTGATACAATATTAGCTAAACTGACTAAACCCATGGCTTCAGAAAGTTTAAACCAAACCTTAGAATTAAAATGTAGGAATTCATGACAACTGGGAAATAGACTATAATTTTAAAGGATACTAAGTAAAAACAAAAGTTGGCCATTTTTTGTTTACCAAAGTTATCATCCTAGCAAAAATTCTGGAGAGATAAAAGAAAATTTCTTGTTAAACTAAAACTGCATAGAGTTTTAGATAGCTAATATTTCACTTGTCACAGGTATAATTGTTCATTTGTCTGTCTGTCTCTCCTCACCGACCAGGCTCTCACTTCTCCAGGATAGGTCCATTCTTTGTTTAGCACTGAATTCCTAGCAAAATACTTGGCACGTAGATGACTGGTAAATGAACGAACGAATCGCAGATGTTCTCATGCTAAATTTGGTTTCATCTGCAAAATCCACATGTAAGTAAAACTTCCTGCAGAAAAGGCTATGATAGATATGCATCCCTAAAATACTAGCACTATTTCAGTTGAGTTTCACAGCTTTCTTCCAATTTAAAAATTAAAGTTCTAAAGAGAAATCAAGCAACTGTATTTAATGTCTCACCTTTAAATGGGTAATGTGCAATCATTTCAAACACCTTTATTTTAATTTCTCTTTACTAACCAAGCCTACAAATTGAGATTTTTGTTTTTGTTTTTGTTTTTAAAGTAAAGCCTGCTCTGAACAAAGGATTGATAGTGTGAAATTTTAGGCATATCTTGTGCTTTTTTTCAGATAAAATCCAATGATCTGGAATTCTGTGCCAAGTTAAATGCATTATCATGGGAAGTAGAATATGTTTGAAAAGATTACCCTATTTGGTTCAGAGTGACAAAAAATATCTCTATGGGAAAATCAATGTACGCTAATAAGGAACACAAGTTGATTTACTATCTGGCAGAAACTAAAATTGACTTTAAAAGGAACTATATAAAAAGAAATAAAAATGTTGAAGCATATTTTGCAAATACTCTAGAAATATTTTATAATAGGGTGACTGCAACTGTGGTGGCATGGAAAAAAGCACAGGCCTCAGAGTCAGAAAGAAGAGTACCATGTTCTGGTTTTGTCACAAACTGTATCAGGCAAAGGTGCCAAATCATTTAACCTCCTCACCTGTAAAACAGAGAGACTATTACTTTGAGGATCCAATAAAATTCCCTTTAAAATTACAAAATGTCACACAGATATAAATTAGGATGCTAGAAAATCTAGTTGAAGGAAATAAATGCTCACCATTCTTTAATTTTTAAGAAAGATATAATACATAGAAATCATGGTTCTTAGATAACCTGATGAAAACTGGGTAAGTCTACCCTACAAATATATGTCCATGCACACAAACACATTTGTCTTTAATTTTAGAGGCTCAGAGTCTCCCCTTCATGACCTACAGTTAAGCAATCTTATTGAAGGCTGGCCCATGTACCTTATAACAATTTCTACATACTTCTTGGTCCTGTTGACACCTATCAGTAGTAAATGACTATGCAGATAATTGTGATAAGGCCTGAGGTATATCTGTACAGCTTATCACATTTATAAAGCACTTTCAAATACATTACTATTTTATCATAATAGTATTTTCCATTCTCTAACAATACTTTAAGATCCATGACCTCACTTAAATATCAGATAATTGAACTTCTGAACTGTGACTTGTTATAATACCAAACTCTAATGATAGTTGAAACTCTTAACCATGCTGTATGGGTATATTTCTACCTACATTTAGAAAAACCCCATTAAGTACGATGCATATACATTTATGAAAACATACTTTATTTTACATTTTAGCATCTCAGAGAATTGAAAGAATACCATTTGAAATTAATCTTATGATTACCTAAATTATTCTCACAATCAAATATTTTAAAACATGTATAATATGATCTTTAAATTACCATAGGAACCTAGTTAATGACATCTTGATTTGTTTCTTTGAGGAAAATGTTCTATTTTATAGCTACATTCTATTAGTAATCTTTAAAATTCAATCTTTATTTGTAGTGTTTGAACACTGAAACAAAATTTATACTTTTCAATGCTATATTAAATCTAAGTACTTATTACTGTTATAAGAGTTATATTTTACTCATGTATCAGACTTGGAAGACACATACATGGGTTTTCATGAACACAGTTTTTATTTTATGGGTCAAACTTCTCCCTGGCTTGTGGAAGGTTTACATTCTTAAAGGTTCTTACAAAGTAACTTCATTAATATCTTCAGAAGGGAAAACTTACAAACATACACCTGAGCAAAATACACTAGGAGGGAGGAGAATCTCTCTATATAATTTTAGTTAATTTTTTTCTATTAAACTTTATATCCCAACATAGAACATATGGAATGAGGGTATTGTTTTTTCCTTTAATAACAGAGAACATATAGGTGGTCAGACAAAGCAGGAACAGAAAACAGAAAAGAGTTGAAGAAACAGAAGCAAGGGGAAGCTAAAACTCTTAGCTCCAAGGAGGTCAAGGTAATGCAGATAGGAATGGTGGCACAGTAATATAAAAGTTTTGTTTAGAAATAAATCCAACTTTTGGGTATTTCCTCTCCCTAAGCTGAATAAAGCTAAGACGAAAACAAAAGCTTTTATATGAAAATAGGAGGTCCATTACCATCTCATTCCTAGGCCACAGAGCCAAGCATATCAACCCAAGTAGTGAGAGGCCCATGTCATGTAAGCTACCTCCTCAAGGGCAACTTGATGATCGCAACAGGAGTGGACACCACCACTTGTGAAGCCAAGGAGAAAATACTGCAGCAATGCTTAAATGGGCATTTGCAATGGAGCAGTAAGCTTACGCCTCTGTCAACTCCAGGAAAGCAGAGGAAATCTGTGAACACTGAACCTTTTTATGCTCGCAGAAAACTCATAACATGAGGAAACACCACCACCACCACCACCACCCCTGCTCTTATGCAGGCTGGAGAGAAATCCCAAACTAAGGCATTCCAAAAGAGACCTTGCCTTCTTGCATCTAGAAATCACAATTTCTAGTTCTGCATTCTGTTGTTAATATTTAAAACCCAATCTTTACTTAGGCTCTTTCAAAGTTTAAGGAACAAAATTTGTATTTTTCACAGCCTTTGAAAATTGAAAAATTAAGCAACAGAATGTATTTATTTCACGCTAGCATTAAATATGAATATATATCATTATCCAAAGTTATGTTTTATTAAAATGTCAGATTTGGGTTTTCATAAACACACTTCTGTTATTTCTTTCATGAGTCAAATGCCTCTCTGACTTGTTCTAGGTTTAAATCTAGATGATGGCTCTGTCACTTAAGATAGATCAGAAAGAATAAAAACTGTAATACTGTTGGGCTTAAAGCAAGAGACAACAGTTTTTTAGGAGCTATGGAAGAATTCAAGAGAGGTAGAAATGTAACATCTTGTGTGTCCTTAAACAGCTTACTGCCTATCTGGCAGGACGTGACTAACCTCCGTAACACAGACAATAACATCATACCAGAAAAAGATATACAAACAGGAGTCACCACTACAGCATGTCTGGTTAGGATTCAAGCACTGGAAAATGCAATCCAGTTGACCACTAACGAGTCTACACAAGCCCCAAACAAAATTTCATATTCTTTCCCATCCCCTTGGCAATTGAGAAAATATTTCAAAGTTTCCTCAGTAGGAGACAGAGTATACTTCAAATGTAATAATTTAGATCCTGTATCTATGATTACAAATTTCCTGAAAACTGATTTGTCATAAACACAAGTCTAGTTCAAGAATCCATAGCCAATTATTAAAGGAAATTTTGTTTTGTTATAAATTAGATAACTTCCAGTAGCTTCCCCTGCTAGGTTTTACTCCACAGCTGAAATTTATGAAAATTTCTCTTCATATTTCTCTAGGCAACAGTAAAAGTAAATAATTTAGTAAATTACAAATTGTCAGTTCAACATTCTTTTTTCAGATTTAAAATGAATGTAAGCTCAGTTAATGAATATTTGAGATTAAAAAGATTTTATTTTAAAAAGATATATTTGGAATTTATTTTAAATTCTACATAATACTTGACATTTCTTAACAACTAGTTCCCTGATCTCATTTCCTTAAATTTCCTTACTAACAACTACCCAAAACATTGGGTATATTTGAACCAAAACTTCCTTAATTATGTTAATTTTTCTGAATCTTCTTCTGTAATTACACATACGATGAGTTTCTCAACAGAGATTTCAGAAATGGCACCACCACAGCTGACCTTTTCTTCAGCTGGACACTAAACTATGCAAAAAATTAACTTTATCACTATATTTAGATGGGTTAAGTATAGAATTCTATTCTGTGGAAAAAAATACTTAAAAGTATATTTGATTGTTGTGATAAAATATATGCAACCACACAAAATCCCACTCTATTTTGTTGGTTCACATATGTCACCAACTTCACTCCTGAGGATTTTCATGACAACATATTTACATCACTCCAGGATCAAACTGATAAACTATTACTCTTTTTCAGTCATGGGCTTGGAAGTACAAAATAAAGGTACTATCCATCCACTAGTTATCCTTGAGCGAATAAATCAGTTTATTCTTTTACAACCTATTTTTGAAAGCCACAAGAAAAGTCCTTACTGCAAACATCTTTGAAATAATAACAGTTTCATAAAATAAAAATTGTTTTGCAAGTTAGCTGTATCTGAAATTTCTGGCCCAATGTCCTTCCTGTCTTTTGGTTACTTATTTAAATAAACTCAGGTACCTAGCAAAAGACAGTAAACTCTAGAGTGATAAATTATAATTTTATCATTAACGCAATGATTATAGGTAATGGTAAATTCTTTGAAAGAGTTTTTTATTAAACTCTTATTTTACAAACTGCTATGGAATTATGAGCAAATCAAGGAGTTTGGAATTTAGTCATGTTTTACATGCCCTACTATAGCCCCCAACTACAGACCAGAGTGCTCTTTTATAAGGTCTCAGAGAACCCCTACTTTTACTTGTTGAAACTGAACAATTATATCCTCCCTTATTTAGTATCTGCCTTTCCAGCAAAAAGGTTAAAAAAAAAAAAAAAAATAAAAAGCTTCAGGAAAGCAAGTACCATCACACCTGTTAAGTTCACATTTTCTTCAGGGTCTTCTATACATACCATTTGTCAAATGAATGAAAAGATAAGGCATTTAAAACAATATTAGCCATTAGAAAGAAGCATATCTAAAATAATAAAATGGTATGTAGTAGTGACCCACTTATTTGGAAGCCTCACCCACCTACAAACGGAATCAGAGAATTAACAATAAATGAGGTATTTAAATGAATTAATACTCAAACAGGTTACATAAATGGTACTACAAAGCTACAAAGGAAGGGATGTAATAAATTAAGAAAGCCTTATTTAAGGAAGTAGATTTTATGTAAAGTGTTGATATTTTCTAATTCTTCTGTGGCATTATTATAATTATAGATTATCACCCACTGGAAGCTAAATATAAACAATAGTTAACCTAGTAAAACTAAAATAAATTTGCTAGTCACTAGTAATTTATAAGATATAGTCACTGCCCTCAAGAAACTTATAATACAGTTGGAGAGCTAGAACACATATATACAAAGATGACTATACAGTGGTACCATATGTGCTGCATTCCAATGAAGTGACAGACACGATGCAGCTCGGGTCCAGGGAAGGAGAAGAGGAAGCATGACCCAGACCAAGTGCATATGTGTTTGATGGGACAATGGGGAGAACTAAGCTAGACTTAAGGAGCTTTGAGATGGCACTGGGAAGTAAGTATCTATAACACAAGGAGGGCAAGCTCACGGGGCATGTAACAAGAGTGAAGCTTGCAGGATGAGAAATGCCAACAGCCACTAGGTCTCGGTGTTAGAGGGATGAGGATCTCCGCTGGGGACTATGGGCGACCGCACAGCACAGGCCCCACATAAAAGGGAAAGCAGTTACGATGGTCCAAAAGATCGCTGCCATGCCTTCCTCCTGTTTTCAAAAGAAGGGGTAAAACTAAAGAATTTCTAATGTAACATTTCTCAGTTTTTAAATGTTGGCAAATAAGTGTTTTCAACACTATGTTAAAAACCAAAACATGTCTGGAGCCAATCTTCCTGGTGGCACAGGCTTGCAACTCAGGGTTGGAATGCTGAATTCCACACTAAGGGATCTGGACTTCATCCCATAAGCACGGACTTAAGAGACTTAACATTTATTTCAAAATTTGCTTAGTTTTACACCTCTGCACACGCCAGTATTCACCATGTAAAATGCTCAGCCCTGCCAAATTGTTTCACATTGGCCTTTCACAAGCCAATTACATTCATTTTAACTAACGGTAGTGACTTATAAGTTACAGCTGAAAAAACATTCAAAATGATACTAATAAAACAGTGTTGACAGAGCAATACCTAAGAGAATGCTGACATTATATGCATATACCACAACCCTCTAGAAACACAAGTATAATCACTGGAACTCTACTTTTCGAAAAACATGTGCCATAATCCACTGCAAATAAAAAGTCCTTGCTCTCTCTAGCATTTTCCCGTAATTAGCAACTTTATAAAAACTATTACTATACTTTCTTCTATTACCAAACACTCAAACACATGTAACAGAGTTTTAATTCTACAATCACTGTAAGCTTTTAACTACTTAAAAACAGTATTTAAGCACTAAAGGCATATGTGTTAGCATTTTAGTAAGCTTAGGGAAAGAAAAGGTAATTAGTATCAGAGACTTGTTGATTCGTTTTGATGATAGTATTACAGAAAGTCAGCATTATAATTCAAAGGTAATTCCCAGAAGAGAAAATTCTCAGTGCATAATTACAATATACAATACAGAACTATGAAAATTGTTTAATCACATGCTCTGAAATAATATTCACAATAAAAATCATCAAGCAAGTACTATATAAAAGAAATATTAAACAATCCATGTCAATGTTTCTATTACTTCATTTGCTCTGGCAACCCTGAGCCATCCATTCTGTGAATGAAGGCCTCCAGGCTCGTGGGCACTACAATGTGTGAAATGCTCAGCTCCAACCTGTCAGCACTGTTAAAAAGGAAACTCAAAGCACATACAACATGTAGGCTCTGCTGTATCTTTTCCATATAAAGGATCAATGCATTGAATTAAAGACCAAGTCTTTACTAGAAAACAAAACAAACAAGGTCTTAACATAACCTGACAGTGCTTCCAAGATACAGTCCTTATCAGAAGGGATGCAATAAAAAAGAAAGAAAATGCATTAGAACTTTTTTCTATTTCAAAAGAAACAGACTACAATCTATATGCCAGAGTTTTACCAAGAATAACTAGAGGGGAGCTCAGAGGCTCCCCATCTTTGTTAGAGCCTGTTGAAGACCCTCATGGCCCCCAAGCATTTCAACATCCCACCCCACATTCTATCAGAAATATTAAAATGTATTCACATTCAATAATGAATATTTAAAAGAAACCAAAGTGGAAATCAGAACAATCTTGCATAAACTTTTCATTCTCTCTAGAGCCCACTCCAATTAGGTTTTTGTCCCCACTACTCCATTGACACAGTTCAGGTGACCTGACACAGCTCAGGTCAAGGTCACCAGTGACTTCCACTGCTTAACCCAATGAGTACTTCCCAATCTTCACTCTACTTGACCCCTCAGTAACCCATATCACTGATTTACTTTCTCCTCCCTGAGACACTTTCTTTGACTTCAAGGATATTCTAATTTCCGTTTTATCTTTCTGGCTACTCATTCCCAGTTTTCTTTATTGTTTCCTCCTTATCTGTCAACTCACCCTCTAAAAGGCTAAATGAAGTACCTCAGGCTTAGCTCAGTTAGAAAAACAACTCACAGTTCATTCTTCCCATAGTGTGGGTCAAAAGAATTTAACAGTATCTTCTAATAATAACACCATTACTTAGGGAATGGAGACACTTAAATTTATGTCGACTATGTTAGAAACATATGCAAAATTCCTTTGGCTTAAGATAACTCTTCTTATGAGGCTTCTCCTCTCCACAAACTAAATACTGATATGACCCAAACAAAGCTTGTTCACTAGACTTTTCTTTGTCTATACACATTCCCCAAGTGATCTCATCCAAATTCTGTTGCTGACTTCCAAATTTGTATCTCCAGCCTGGACCTAGTCTGCAAACTCCAGATTCCTACATCCAACAACCAACTCAACTTCTCCACTGGGAAGTTAAACAGAACATGTTGAAAACAGCTCCTAGGTTATCTTTCCCAAATCAACTCCTCCATCAGATTCTCAGCTCAGTTCATGGCAACTCTGTAATTATGCAAGAGCCTTAACCTTATCCTTACTCTGATCTCTCTTTCTCATACTCCTCAAACAGTCAGCCAGGAAATCCTATTGGTTCAACCTACACAATAAATGTTGGTCATTCTCATCCCCACCTCCACTGCTATTGGCATCTCTCAATTGGATTACTGTCAGCAGCTGCTAACTTGTATCCTTGCTCCCACCCTTGACCACCCTGCTCTATTTTTTCTACCTCAACACTGCAGCCAGTGACTCTATTCAAATGAAAGTCAAATTATCCTACTCCTCTGCTCAAAACTCTCCAATGATCCCCATTTTCCCTCAGAGTAAAAGCCAAAGTTCTTAAAATGGTCCACCAGGTGGGCCCTACGCGAGGCGCTCCTCAGACCTCTTTGACCTCACCTGCTACTACTCCGTGAACTTCCTCACCGTTCCTGGAACACATCAAGCACACTCGCACCCGAGGCCTTTATTAGTCCCTCTTCTGGAACACTCCTCCCTCAGGTGTGTCTGTATGGCTAACTTCCTCCGTCAAGTTATCTCAGTGAGGCCTACCTTGACCACACTATAGTAAATCCTCACTTAACTTCCTCAATAGGCTCTATTGTGAAAGACATTTAATGAAATCAATTTTATCATGGGCTTACTGACATAAACAAGGGTAAAGTTCCCATGGCATCTCATCTACATTACAACAAAATGATATTATTTGAGGACCTATATGTATTTCAAATGTATTCCTATCTAATATTCCTAATGTCCCTCACCCTGCTCTACTTTTTTTCAGTCACACTTATTACCATCTAAAGCACTATAAAATTTGCTGTTATGTTTATTGTTAGTCTCCTAATAGTATATAAGATCCATGAAGGCAGGTTTTTTCCCTTTATTTTGTTCACTGCCATATCTCTGGGGCCTAAAACAGTCCCTGGCACATAGTAGGCATACATTATGTTCAATGAATAAATGAATTTAATTAAACATGTAATAATTCCAATTTCGTAGTTTTCTTGTAATATTTAAGACTTTCATCAGATCCTGAACATTTCTGTCGCTCTTAGAAAAGCTTGTTTGTTCTTGAGGAGCATAAACGTCTCAGCCTGACCTCAGGGCCTAATACAAATCCAGAGGTCCCAGGAAAGCTAGGAACATCCTACCTTTGGCTATCATTGATTCTGCTCCCTATAACCAGGATGCCGTTTTGTACTTATCTGAAACATCTAACATCTTTCCATGCACGTGTATTTCGTCTCCCACCAAGACAAGAGACACTTTGGTAGAACTTGCACAAAGTATTCAACAAAGACTTGGATACCTTATAAAGGTGTAAAACCTGTTTTTTGATGGATTCAGTGAACATTTTAAAAATATTAAGTTTAGTAAGTTCAAGATATTACACAACACATAAGAGAAAACAGAGTTATCTGGGGTAGGTCCCCCTTTTAATGAACAGATCAGAATGATGCATCATGATTATTCTGGAGGATCCTGTGCCTGTTTTGACTGGGCTTGTAATTATCCTGTTTAGATGTAAATGTGTCTTTCTAATGTGCTTGTTTTTCTTAAACATTCCCTTTGAAACTTTCAAACTATTAATTTACTTTGAACGAGTCGTTTAAAATCTTAAGCTTTGGGCCTCATAACAGAAAATTGTAAACGGGTCTGTCCCATAGTATATAAACTATGCCAATAGAGGAGGGTGGGGCTGGGAGGAATAAGCAACTGCCTTATACCAATATCGGTGGCTTTCTTTACAAGAACTTACAGGAAATCTACAAGGTATAGGAGCAAAAGTCACAAGTGACTGGTACTCTCTAAGTTTAAAAGTACTCTGCATCAGTGTCTTCACAAAGAGAACTTCTAAATCTGTAGATTTACTTTTTAGCATCGGGAAAGAAATAATTACCCATCAGGCATACTGAGTCTGCTAGGAATTAAAAGAGAATTAGGAAAAACTACTAGATCAATCAGTGATCAGTGAAACAGGCCAGATGCTCTGGTGTTCCCATACAGAATGCCCAATATCTGTAACTGAGAAATACTCGGTTTTGTTGCCTGCTTAATGCCATTAACAAAAAACAAAAACAAAAACAAAAAACAATAAAATCTTTTGAACAACTGCTTATAAACAAAAGCTTAGGGAAGTCCAAGAAAACTATAAATCCTTTTATACACCATTTTTTTCTAAAGTAGTAAGAGCTAACATTACTTGACTGTGTCAGACCATGCCAGTTGGCTTTATATGTACTATTTCATTTAATAACCCAAACAATCCTGTGGGACAGTTACTATTATAATCCCATTTAACAAATGAGAAAAAAAAGAGATTCAGAAAGTTAAATAACTTCCCCAAGGTTACACAATGGATAATAGGGATTTGGACCCCAGAGGACTGACCTAAAAGATCTCACTTTACTATCCTACTTCACTGCCTCTTCATGTTGTCTTCAAACCATGTCATTCTTCTCTGTAGTAATTTCAGTGAGTAACCTGTCAGAACTGCAGCCCTATAGTGAACACACCTTTTATTGTCTAAGATTACACACGGTAAGTTCTTACTGTTATAAGCAGTAACTCACTGAGGCAGGACATATTTACTACCCATTTGGAAAGTGTCTGTTATGTTATCTGTTTTTCACCTTCCTAATGAGCCTAACTTGAAATTTTGACCCCTTTTTTGAACCATAAAAATATCCATTTTCTCTTTAGGGAAACATGAAAGAAAATAATTATATCAATAGTTTTCCTTTGCAAGCACTTTATTAGATTTCTCAGTAAAATCGTGATCCTATGTTTTATAAAATAAGTGCTTCCTGGGGATTGCCACAGACTTTAGTATCAGAATTTCACTGCTGTTTTAAGTAGAGACCAGATGTTTCCAGGGATATTTAAGGAAAGATAACTTGATGATGGTGAGTGGGGACAGAAAAAGTGTGTAGAAAAAGGGGGGAGAGGCATAATGGCAGGAAGAGGGGGAAAATCTTTTATCAACAGTTTCTTTTTTTTAATTAGGAAAAAAATTGACTTTATTTTAAAAAAATGGTTTAAACTTAAAATTGCTTTGGAAAATGTAGTGATACCACTGAAAAGCCTGAAGGACACAGGTAACGCATGCAATTCCTCTCCAGCTCCTGTCCTATAATCAGCTCAACAGTTTCTTAAGAATGAACTATTCTGAAAATATTTAGAAAGCTGTCCTTTAAAATTAGGGTCCATCCTAGATCATTTATGATTCAATGAAACACTGAGTCAGGAGGGACCGCAAGATGTCACCTACTTGGCCCTTACAAACCAAGGTCTCACTATAGAGCCCTAGAAGAGAGGAAGAGAAACAGGGAAAGAATTCCAAAGAGCTCTGTACAGGGCACTGGTGTCCAACCTTCAGCCTTCCCTGGGCCACACTGGAAGAACCGTCTTGGGTCACACATAAAATTCACTAACACTAATAATAGCTGATGAGCTAAAAACAAGGTTGCAAAAAAAATCTCACAAAGTTTTAAGAATTTGTGTTGGGTCGCATTCCAAGCCATTCTGGGCTGCAGGTTGGACGTGCCTGGTACAGAAGCAGAGGTACAGCAGGCTCGAGGAAGCAAAACTCTGCCTCACTGGGCTATAGCTCCATTTTCTCTGGGCAGCGCTTAGGACACCTCTGTGTGAGCCAGAAACGGGCACCCTGCCCTCCAGGCCTGCAGAGTAGGGGCTGGGGTTCAGCCCTCAGATGGCAAGAGACTAGACTAGACTAAGAGTCAGAAGCAGCCTCCACTCTTGGTCTTGTCATTTGCTGTGAGACTTGTACAAATCACTCCGTCTCAAGGGATCTCAATCCCTCCACCTCTAAAATAAATGCTGAATGTCAACTATTACTTAAAATATATGTATAGTCATAAGGTATAGAGTTCAGTACAGGGAATAGAGTCAAGGGTATATAGCAGCTATGCACGGCATCAAATGGGAAATAGACCTGTTGGGGTTATCACTATATAAGGACTGTAAATTTCAAAGTACTTTGTTCTTTTATACACATACATTTTTATGGTTATATGTAATTATTTAACAACAAGTTCAAAGAAATCAAGCCATAGACCTCTTGTCCCTAAAAGCTATCTATTGAAACTGGGCAGCACAAGTGGTGCTACCTGTAGTGAGAAAATTAATTATATTTTATTTAATGTTATACAACTAGACAGAAAACCACCTGAGAAGCTAAGTAAGACACAATATTAATTTCCTAATATCTTCATCCAGAATTTGCTTGTTTATAATTTCCTCATTCACATAAAACTGTGGCAATAAATTAGTATAAAATATTGCTTTTCCCTGTTTTCATATACCAGTAAAACATTACTGCTCAAAGTTCTGTAATACATATGTACAAAGGCAAAGTCATTAGAAAACATTTGAAAATACCACAGGATAATCAATTTGGAATATTGAAGTTCTAAATAGAGACCTTGGGTCAGAATTATCCCAGTTATCATATTAATGAAATGACCTGGATAATGCCCAAATCTCTATCTAGCTTCCTGCTATACAGACTCTGACAGGTAAGGCCACACAAGCAGGTAAAGGCAATCAGGAAGACGCTGTGCTACAGAAACTTCAAGGAAGCTCTGGCAAACTCTGCCTTCTCCTTTGGCCTTTTTTTTTTGTTTTTTTGGTTCATCTGTGAATTTGTTTCAGCACCATATTTTTCTCCTCCTCAATGTAACCAGCTTTCAAATCAGTGATTTCTTTCCCCTTCCCAGTATTCAAACATCCCTCATCGATCAATGTGGTTTCCTGCATGATTACTTCATTTGTACACAAATTTGCACCAGAAGTTATTATGCCATTAATTCACATAAGACAACTGGAAGCACAGATTGCTTATGTTCACTTGAAACTTTATGATTACTTCAGCCATTATGTCTGTGTATCTTCTCTGCTCCCACAGCATGGGGGGTGGGCATTTGTAGTTCTCCCAAATGTGGGAGGACTAATTAAATATTTGTAGAATCATTCAAGTTTAGACAAAAAAATGTCTCCAGTCTTTGAACTGGGAAGTGGCCTGAGGCGGGGAGGGGTGGGGAGGGGAGGAGGGACACAATCATAAGCATCTAGTCCCTGAACACTATTTAACATCAAACTAGTGATTCAACACAAATGCAGGCAAAGTTACCAGGATAAATATCACTTAGCACTATTTCAGGTTGTATATAGACTGGTAGGGCACCTTAATTCTAATCCTTTTTTTTTCTCAGCTAAAAAAAATCTTATTCTTTAATTCCTACTTTTAAATAAAAAGTTCTCCCTACTTCAGGCTTGTTTTAAATACATCTCCTTCTAAGTTTAGATTTTCCTCACAATTCAATGCCCAGTATTCTACTTCCCCTTTCCTCTCAAATTATCCTTTTAACTTGTTTCTACTGATTTTTATAGGCCCCCAAAGCCTCTTCCTCAGGATAACATGCAATCCAAAAACCCCTCTCAACTACCCCCTATATCAAAGTTTAACTACAGAGGCCAACAATAACATTTTCCTGTTGGAGTTTTAGGAAAGATACATTTTAACTAAAATTTCATCACTCATAAAATTCCTTCACTAAATCTTTCCTATCCCCCTTCCTACACTTGATTGTTTTATACACACTGTAATCAAACTCCCAAAATGTGTAATTATATAATCATACAAAGACTTCCTAAAATATGTACCATTTTGAGTGCATAACACACACTGTAAGTCTGATGTTGGAAGCACACACTGAAAACAGACTGGAGTTTTCTTATAAATTGTGTGTGCTGTTTCTTGGCAGAGGGGGGTAAGAGGATCACACAGACCAATTGCTGTATCAGAAAACACACGTGTGTTCCCACAGGATTCTACTGATGATTGTAAACACACTTAAAACATTTTTTTTTTCTTTAAAAAAAGAGAGTTGGAATTGACATATTTGAAAGCCAAAGCTTCTACGCTTTGCCCATAAGGACACAATACTCCGGTTTCCCCACTTAGAAAGACATAGGCTTCATTTACCAACCAGGCATTTATGAGGTTTGTTTTAACAAGTAATACATGCAGAAAGCTTGATTCTTCAGAACACTTAAAACAATATTAAAATGACTTTGCAAAAGACCTGTGAAATTTAGTTCTGAACTCAAAAGGATAATGTGTGCATGCCATCTGGGATCCAGGCAGCCTCATCAACAAAAGGGAAAACTTGTTGAGATCATTCAAATCTAAAATTCACATACATTTTTACATCTGGACT
This sequence comes from Lyroderma lyra, assembly GCA_004026885.1. NCBI lineage: Eukaryota > Metazoa > Chordata > Mammalia > Chiroptera > Megadermatidae > Lyroderma > Lyroderma lyra. Next base: position 78,590 of record PVJL010003357.1, read on the forward strand.
GAATTAATCTTTTCTTGGTACTGGCTTTCATGTAATAAAATAATTGTTTGCAGGTTTATTATTATTATTTTTTTTTGTAAACCCACAGGCTTAGGAATCAAAATGTGCAACATCCAAGTTGAAAACTACAAAGAATTCCTTTATCAAAAAAGTTAGTTGTGAGACAGGACTCATTTACACTAAACTCTGAACCTGACAGCTCAGTCAAAAACAATTCTGTTTGAAACGTTCATTTCAAGCATCTGCCACAAAAGGCTACATAGTCTATTATGTCATTAGTTCTGAAAGCCAAAAGCTTTATAAGCGTGGTTAGAAGTGGAAACAAAGTCCAGAAACTAGAAAAGCTCTACAACAGCCCCCTACTCCCCAGTTCAGCTAGCCCAAGTGAGGGAGTTTTTAAAGAACTTGAAGCTAAAAGATAGTACCTAACACATGGGTATTTTGCTTTCAAAAGCAGCGTCTTCATCCTGGCCTGTACTGTTTTCCTGTAAAGCTAAGTGCATCTTAAATCTTCAAGTTCAAATCATGTACTTGAAGCTGGTAGCTTACCCTTGTTGCCCAAAAAAAGGAGGGGGTGGAAATAAAGATTTCCTATCACTTAAAATGTTTTGAGTACTCCAAGAGCTGCTGACTACTGTGGTCCATAAGTGTGAGATCTCAGGCATTCTTACAAGCAATCTAAGGGGAGGAAAATTAGTTCATATTACAGTCTGCCTGCTTTCTGGAGAAGACATCCACAGATAACTTGATAGTAGATATCTTCTGGGGGAGCTGTCTCATGTAATAACTTCAAAGGTCGATTTTAATATGAAATATAAATCCAATATGTTTACATTCTGGAACAGAACTCAAATGTGTCAGCTGTCTCATATTGTGGAGCATTTTCCTTTTTAACATAATACTTTATTTCTGAAAGCCACATTCAAGGAAAATGATTGAAGTTTTGAAGTTTTATACTACAAAGAACAACAGCAAACCCTCTCTTCTGTGCTCCCCTCCCCCACTCTCTATACTGCAGGCTGTTTGCAGCTCTTGGTGGATGTTAAAATTACTCTCTACAATAGTCTCAAAATGCTGTAAATCCCGCAAAACTTCTTATACTTTAACACTGCTGAGCCTAAATTTATACGCTGCTCTAAGAAGAAAAATGCAAAAGTCAAAAAAGCCTTTTTAATGACAGATGTACTACGGAAAATTTTCCCCACGAAGTTTTGATGCTGTGAAATATCAACTCCCTGAAATCACAGAAAGGAAATGACTTACATTCTTGAAAAATGAAGCCACTAGCAGCTTTCTCCAGGAGTATTTTCTAATCCGTAAACTACACCCTGTGTCAACGGGGAGAATGTCGTGCAAAAACTAAATTTAAATAGATGCTTATAAAACCAATAAACAAACATCGTTGGGTCCCAGAGAAGAGACAGAATCACACACGTACATGGAAAATCCGGCAAGAGATACTTTTTCTGTGAGCACAAGGCTTGAAGGCAAAAGCAACCCGAGAACGCTTGCGGAAGCTTTCCTTTCCCGCTGTGGGTAATGCACAACTCCTGGGGGAAATGCTGGCAAAACAGATTTTTGCTTTAAAAAAACAAAAAACAAAAACCAAAAAACCAAAAAAATGAAAAGTACTATACTATTTCTCAGGATACACACAATTGCACAGCCTGCCAATCTGCCAGCTTTCACTCTAACTTTAAAATATGTTTATTTTGACAGCTTTCCATTTATTCATGCCTTTTAAGAAAACGCCCTCACCATTTGGTTTGGCCGTCCCCGGACTCGAGGTGCTGTTAGAATCGCTGTGGACCTCACACGGGTGGCCCCCAGCTATGCATACCTGACAGTTCCTGGCCATCCTACGGGAGAGGGTAGTGGTCTCTGCCTGGGGCCGGGCCTGCGCGGCGCAGGTTCCTCCCGGAACCCAAATTCTACAGGCCGCGCCCCCCACTCGCATCCCATCGAGGCCCCCTTCTGGCGCCGCCGAGCCCGACTCAATCTCCGGCTCCCCGGACTAGGCACTTCCAGGGACGATGGGGCAGACGCTGAGCTGAGGTCCCTTCCCACAGCCTGGCTGCCCGGCCTCCAGGCACGCACAACAGGCGGCAGGCACGGGCCCCAGGAATGCAGGGCTCAGAGGCTGGCTCCGGCGCCCCGTCACAGGGACGGGGCGCGACGAACAGGCGTCCCCAGGACAGGGCTCCAGGGACCACCAGGGAGCCCCGCGAGGCGCACCGAGCCCGAGGGCGCAACCCGCAGCCCCGGCCGGCCTCCTGCCCTCGCGACACAGGCGGCCCCGGAGCTCCGCGCCTCCCGCGCTGCCCCGGGGCTCCGTCCTCCCGCCCCGGCGTGGGCGAGCTCTGACTCGCGGGAGGAGACCTACCCGCCCGGTACACGACGCCCAGAGCCGAGGGACCGAGTAGAGGGTAAAGAAAGACGCGGAGAAGGAGTCGCCGCTTTCGCTGGAGCTTTGCGACTTTCCAGAAACCCTCCCAAAACCCCGTCAATCCGCCGCCGCCGCCCGGCCAGCAGGGGGCACAGCGGGCGGCCGGGGCGCAGTGGCCCGGCAAGGGGCGGGCTGGGAGACCCCCAGACGCCGGCTGTCTGCTCGTACCTGGGAGAAAAGTCCGGAGCACTGGGCGTGGGACTCGCATCAGCTCTCTGCCCCTTCCAGCCGGCGCCGCGCCTGCCCTGCTCCTCTCAGCCCCTCGGCCTGGGCAGCCCAGGGAGCGCGGCTCGTCGGCCACGCCCACGCCCACGACTCCCGCCACGCCCCCCGACTCCCGCCACGCCCCCCTCAGGCTCCGCCCCCAACCCGTCTGGGTGGCGGGGGAGGCAGCAGATCTGGAAGAGCGGAGCGCGGAGATCGCGGCTGCACGTGGAGTCCCTGACGACCCCGCCCCGGACCCAACCAAACGTCCGGTGAAGGGGTGTCGCGAGTCGGGATCAGGAGAAAGCAGAGGGGACCACTCCGCCGGTGTCCAGGGGAGGGAGGCGAGCCGCAGAAGAACATCACTGGATCTAGGCCTTTCCTCGCGCGAAGGCGACGGAGGCACGAGAGGACACTGGCAGCTCCCCCGCTCCTGGCCCAAGAGCCCATTTGGATTCCCGGCCCCCGCTCCCCGGGAACGTCGCCTTCCCAGCCCTGTCGGGCAGGCCGGGGGCGGCTGCTTGGCCTGAGCCTCGTCTTACGAACTCGGAACGACTGAGGGGTGGCCACTCAGCGAAGAGGCGGTCCCAGCGGAGGAGGCTTCGTGACTTCTGGCTTCCCGCCGGTTCTCCTGTCCCGCACCCACCTGCCCACCCATCGCTCGGGACGCCGCGCCCTGCAGGGTTTTATACTGGATGGAGGGCGCCGAGGAAGCCAAGCCTCCCCCGCTAGCTCTGCCTCTCCAGTTCTTCAGGTAGACACAGCCTCTGTGTGCGGTAGTTCTTGTGCCTGTGAATCCTCAGGAATTATATTTGCGCACACCCGTGTCCGGAGAGCGCAGCCAGTGATGCAAAGGGCCAGTGGAAGACGTTTTTAATGGCACTGAGAATCGAGTCAGGAGATGGAAGATTCTTTGCCACCTTTAATTGTTGAGTCAGGGCAAGAGGCAGCTCTGCTCCTCCCGCCCGCGCCCACTGGGACCTGCTGCTGAGGACTGGAGACGAAGGGAGCGAGACCCAGCCTCCACCTGGCCCCCTGGCCCGCTACCCACAGAGCTCTAACTTCCTGGGCTTCCGCCCTCTTAGGTCTTAGGCTGACTCCTGACCCAGTGACCCCTGGCCTGAGGGAAGAGTAATTCCCCACAGGGCCCCTCACTAAAGGAGTGATGGAGGGGGTGGGGGGCGGTATGTTCTGGCTGACAATTGGGTGAGGAGACAAGGAGACAGAAGGACCTGAGCAAGGACACTAACCCAAAATCAGATTTATGCTGATAGAAGCCAACTTTAAAATTAACCTGCCCCTTCTTGCAAACAAGTATGAAAAGCTAGCAGTTAGTGGTTTAAATTATGCCCGTCTGTGTGCCTTGTTTGCTTGGCAAAAGAAATTAGGTTTTGTGTTCATTACAGCGGAAGCTCATTGAGAATAGTTGTCTCCTTCACAGCTTTTACATCTGGGAAACCATAACATTACAACTGAGCGTTATGAAGGGTGATCTTTTGTCTTTCCACTATTTATAATACATTCAGAGCTTATTTCTGATGAAGTACAGCGGTTTCTAAGGATACTACACTTACGATTTAGAGCAAGCATGTCCCACCTGCCCCCAAGATGACTTTGAATGCAGCCCGACACAATTTCTTAAAACAGGAGTTTTGTTTGCGACCTTTTTTTTTTTTTTAGCTCATCAGCCATCATTAGTGTTAGTGCATTTTATATATGGGCCAAGACAAGTCTTCCAATGTGGCTCAAGGAAGCCAAAAGGTTGAACATCACTGATTTAGATTCATGACTCTATTATAGTAAGGAGGACGAGAACTGTTTCAATGACTGCCTTTTAAATTAGTTGTATTTAATTAATGAACTAAGTTAAAAATTAGTCAACAGTAGTTGATTACATCGGCATTTAAAAGTGGAAGATTGCACTTTTCTCTCATTTTTATCATTTATATGCATTCAAAATGAATGCATATGAATACTACTTGGTAAGGTCTTAATTGATGCCTAATGAGATAATCCAGTTTTTCATATGTAATATTAATGAAGAAAATGAGTAATATATTTCCTGTTTGGAAAACAGTTCCTAAATCTGATTTTTTTTTTCAGGCTTTGTGCATAAAAATCTAGCAGATAAAGAACAACATAATGTTAGATTGTGAAACATTGCTGCAACATAAAATAATTAGGTAACCCAAGGAGCAAAATATGTTATACAGCTTTTTAAAAACATGTGTTTAAGATAGGGTTTATTGTCTAGAATTAGATTGTAGCAAAATTTATTATGTGAATATTTTCTGAATCATACTCTTAATGATCATATTATGGAGATAATCAGGGGAGGACCTGTGAAAGGACACTACCCATTATTTTAATAGTATGGTGTGAATACTACAGTAAATATAGATTCTTACATAATGCTTAGTAAACTAAGTACTTTAAAATTCTTCAATTTTATAGACATCTGAAACAAAATTCTGAAAGGATTGCATTGGGAAAGAACACATAATCCACTTAAATGGGAAGTGGAGCTGAGAAAGGATGGGTTTTAGATATTTATCACAGGAAATGTTTTCTGTGCTTATTACAGTAAAGAATGTAATTTTGTAGGTAATTCGAGTTATATTTTATGATTCTTTTTGATGTTCAGATAGTTCATTGGTCTGAGATGTTTTCCTAAATATTTAACAATGCCCATCAGTAAAACATCATCTTAAACACATCTTAAACTATTACTTTTTCCATGACATATAAATATTACCATAACTATTTTTGCTCTTGGTCTTCTTAGGAAGAAGTTATTCATTCCATAAATTTATTGAGTACTCCTATATACGAGGTACTGGGTCAGATTCTAGGATTCATAGGTAAAAATATTCTTGAGTCTTAGTTTGAGGGTCCAGGGGTAGGAGTAAACACTTGAAATATACTTTGGTATTTGGTACAATAGAGATAGATATGCAGGAGAAATAGTGGGAAGGTTGAGGACCTTCCAGGAGGGCATCAGATATCCCTTGTTAACTGAGATGAGGAAGATGAACAAAAATGTTTGCCTGAGAACAAGTTGGTTGAGGTGGTGGTTCTCAAACCTGTTAGTATATTGGAATCACCTGGGGACTTTCAAACTATTGATACCTATGTCCCGGGCATGTGATTTCATTGGCCTGGGATGTGGCTTGCTCTTGGGAATGCTTTCAAGACTCCCAGATAATTCTAAGTAGAGACACATGTGGTAGGGAACCATGGGTTAAGATATTCCAGGTAAATGGCAAAGAATAAGAAAGTGCATGGAGGTGCCTTTTTAAAAATTTTTTATTTTATTGTTAAATTTACTGGGGTGACATTAATTAGTAAAAATTACATAGGTTCCAGGTGCACAGTTCCACATTATATCCTCCATGCGTTGCATTATATGTTCATCACCCAGAATCAGTTCTCTTTCCATCACCATATATTTGTGTCCCTGTCCCTTCTCTCCCACCCCCTTCCCCCTTCCCCTGAGATAACTACTAAATTATCGACTGTGTCCATGAGTTTTGTTTTCAATTTTATCTTCCACACCTCAGTGGAATCATGTAGTTCTTGGATTTTTCTTTCTGTCTTATTTTATTTAGCATGATGATCTGCCCATTTTTAAATGGAATTTTTTGGGGTTTTTTTTTTCTATTTTGATTGTTCGTTTATTCTGTTCTTTAGCATCTACATATAAGTGAAATCATGTATTTGTCGGTCTAATTTCACTTAGAATGATATCTTCTAATTCTATCCATGTTGTTGCAAAAGGTAAGATTTTATTTTTTATGACTGAGTAATACTCCATTGTATAAATGTACCACACCTTCTTTATCCAGTCATTTATTGATGGACATTTAGGTTGTTTCCATATCTTGGCTATTGTGAATAATGCTGCAATAAACATGGGGGTGCATATAATTTTTTGAATTAGTGTTTTGGTTTGCTTTGGCTAAATACCCAGGAGTGGAATTGCTGGGTCATAAGGTAGTTCCATTTTTAATTTTTTGAGGAAGCCCCATATTGTTTTCCATAGTGGTTGGATGAATTTGCAGTCCCACTAGCAGTGTAAAAGGGTTCCCTTTTCTCCACCTCCCTGTCAGCATTTGTTGTTGGTTGATTTATTGATGAGAGCATGGACAGGCTTACACTTTGGTGGGTGATATTTACACATTTTAGCATAAGGAACACAGAAATGAAATGTGAACTGCTATAATTCACATTCCTTTATAAGTATTTTCCAAACACTGGAATAGTATGTTGAAAATTAAGATTGCTTCACTATGTCAGGAGAAAAATTTTAGTTTTTCATCTTTTATATGTAATTCAAGGTTATTTGACACAGAGTACGTTTTAGTCAGAGAAGTCAGCAATTTGACATATTGGCTTTTAAAGAATACTTTCCCCAAATGAAATACTGTTCATCATGTTGGTTGAAGGCCATAATAAAGAAATTAGGTTCATTTTTCTTTTTGGTAATTACTAAAGTTCATTTAAACAAAACAAAATATGTTTTAAAGCAATCAAAATATGTAAGTCCTACTCTAAGGTCTTAAATTTACATTAGCTAAAGTATATTACTTTGAAAGACAATAATTACCTGTAGAAAACTTGTGGACACAATCAGTAGTTTAGTGGTTACCTGAGGGCAATGGGGGAGGGGGTGGGAGAGGAGAGAAGGGGAGTCCAAGTACATGGTGATGGAAAGAGAACTAACTGGGTGGTGAACGCATAATGCAACACATAGATTGTAGAATTGTACACCTGGAACCTATGTAATTTTTGCTAACCAATGTCACCCCAGTAAGTTTGACAATAAAAAAATTGCATGTAGAAACTTAATAGTGCAGTGATATAGTCCTGGTTACCACTGCCTAAAATTTAAAATGCATTTTTTACTATTCTCAGTTTGTATGTTACTATGTTCTGTAAAATAAAAACACCAAAAGGGACTTCAATGCTCAAGAAAAATCAGAAGAATTGATTATCAGTCATTCAATCCAGCTGTCTCATTATTGTGCCTCATAAGCCCCTAACCAGGAATACAAATTATTGTTTTATAGAGACAACATAGCACAAGGGGTTAATATGTAGCAATCAGACTCAGGAAGAGCTACCTTTATCCAAATTAGAGACACAAAGTTGAAAAAAGTAAATTCATTAAGTTCTGCTCTCTTGGTCATCAGATTTTGAGAAAATATTTAAAAATAGGATAACTTGATTATCCTGGGACAAAGTTTAGTTTTAATACAGCATGTAAATGTTCACTGGAGACATATTTGAAGAGCTCCTTTCTGTTCCATTATGATTTTAGTGTTGCCACGACCATCAGTTCCTTCAGGGCCTGAATACTTGAATACTCTAGACAAAAGGTTTGGTAAGACTAGGAGGGCTTAACAAGCCCCTTCACTTGAGACAATTCTAAATGGTGCAACTAAAGTGTGAGCTGCACAAAGTAGTTTAATCACCACGGAGAATGGCACTGAGGCACAGTGTCAGCGGCAGTGTGCTAAGTTGAGGGATACTGCTGCTGACTGAGATGCAGTGAGTAATTTAGTGGGCAAAGAGCACGGTTGCCTTCTGCCTGGGCTTCACATTATAAGGGGAGAAGATTGAGGACAGGTAGAAGGGCCCTCATACAGGAAAATGTCTAGTAGAAGGGAAGAGACGTGTAAAACTTCCAGATGAATGCCCTTGGTGTGTTTATACGGTGGGCTGCCAAGGCCCAGAGCAGGGTCCCAGCTCATATTCCTCGATTACTCTCAGAAAAGCTGACGGAAAATATTCCTCCTTGCAGAGATGGTAGGCAACTCCCTCCACTCCCCACTAGGGACAGGAAGGAGGAATCTGCTGATAGACTGATTAGTCTGAGTTATGCCTCAGGCACAATCTGATTACCTTTATCTGAGATGATGAGGAGGAGTCACTTTCAAATACAAATGCTAACATGGATGTCACCAAAATTCCCTTCATTTTTTAGCTGAGACAGACTGAGCTAGATTAGGAGATGTTACTGACTTGACAATACCGGAAGTTCCCTTTATAAAGAGGGTTCATTCTGTTTTAATTTGGTTACCTTGAGTAGATCATAAACATAACACACATGCCCTTAAGCTTGTTCTCAGTTGCTTAAAAAAGAAGGGTGAAAAAAAAGTGCAGCTGGGATGTGCTAGTTCTGGAATTCCAGAGGAAATTCACTAAGGCTCAAGGGCTGTGTTGGTGGGGTCTCCAAGGGACACCCTACCTGTCTGTCGTGGTTGAGATTTTAGTTATAACTCAAGGTCCTAAACATGCTGGTTATATTAACTGGTTGGATAAAAGGGAAAAGCTATTTAGGAACACCCACATTAGGTCCCTGTTTTCTCTCACCTGATCCTCAGAAACAAAATCTACATTCACTTTTGTTTGGCTTGGCTGTGGAAGCAAATGCCGGAAAATCTTAAGAAATTCTTCCATAGGCAAGGCAGTTGTTACATTTTTCTTTTTCAAGGATAGCCTAATACATCATTCTGTTAGCCTAAACAGAATTCTTATGCTCTAGTTCTCTGAATAAAGAACACTGGTATTTAGACCATGGAGTTTGAATTAGAAATCAAGGATTGTGGGATGGTTCTCAAAGGACCTCAGCCCCCAGATGTTTCGCTTGGACAAGGCTGGAGAAAAAAGGGCTGGGTGAGAGCACTCTTAAGTAGACGGAGCTTTGAAGGTAAGACTGCTTTGGGGTGGCGGGATGGGCGTGGGCCTTCGTAAGTATGCTTTCTTTTAAAACCTTTATTATGTATTTGTGATTCATATGTGGTTAAGCCAAATATTCTATGTGATTTCTTGAGCACAAATACAGAATCAGCAAATCAGTGGTTTTCTGTTCTGCCAACAGTTCTATATTGAATAAGAATTTGTCACTTCCACCCTAATTTCTTAAAAAAAAATGGAAATATGTACCTAGTATCTGATAATTTGATGTATATATAAACTTAATATAGCACTTTTATAGCACACTTTTATTTATCAGCTGTCTCTCACTTTATAATCGCAGCTCCACATGAGCACAGATTTCATTGCTCTAACTGCTGTGTTCCCCAGCATCTAGAAAAGTGTCTGGTACGTATTTTTTCAATGAATTAATCCCATAAATTACATGTAGGGAAGGGGTTGGTGCTCACATTGAGGGCGGGGTGGAGAAAAGAGAGAAGGTACTGAGGGACACTGAGAAAGGATTAACCTTTTTTGAGGTGCTGCTTGGACAGATATCCCAAGTGATAGGCTCTATCCCTTCAGAAGACTTTTGCTTAATTTGAATGGGATGCTACACGAGGTAGACAATGTCATGAACTCATCCTAGAAAAAGTGCTGCCTACCTCACTGCTGAATATCACTACAGTCATCTTCAGAGCACTCCCCTTGGGAAGCTATGCACCAGCACTGGCACCTAGTTTACCCTTCAAAGCAACTTTGGAACTCTTATTTGAATGGCCATCAGAGCTGTCATCCTCCCCAAAATCTGACAATTAAGTTCATGAACTTGCCACCTTGCCAAGGTTATGGCACCTTACTGAGGTGTTTGTACAGTGCTGCCAGCATAAGTGTACAGTAGCAAGTACGCGAACTTAATTGTCAGATTTTGAGGATGACAGCAGTTCTGATGGCCATTCCAAAAAAAGAGTTCCAGTGCTTTGGAGGGTGGACTAGGTGCTGGCAGTGGTGCATAGCTTCCCAAGGGGAGTCCTTCGAAGGTGACCGTAGTGATATTCAGCAGTGAGGGTTGCAGCACTTTTTCTAGGATGAATTCATGAAATTAATTGTTCAACCTTATATGTCATCCAGTTCACATAATGTTTATCTTAAAAATATAAATATGTAATTATCAGTATTCTATAGCTACTGCTATTCCTTAATGTATATTTTATTTTTATTTGATGCCTTCCCCCACCTTTACTCACACTAAGGCCTTTGAGATACTAAGAAGATTGTTAGAGAGATTTTACGAGAACAGTCAGTCAGTTACTGAATTCCTTGCCAACGTTTTGATGAGATACCCTTGGGAACAGAGTGGTTTGCATTAGTTAAGCAAGAGGAACCTGAGTGGCTTTTCCTCCATTTGCTCAGTCCCTGCATCTCCAAGTGAGATTTAACTTAACCTTGTGTCACCTGGAGCTGCTCCACCTCTGAACACTAGGGCTGTAAACGGCTCTGTTCACCACAACCTGCCCTTCCACCTCTCCCCCAGAGCTGTTTGACCCTGAGACTCTTAGTCACCAAACCCTTCTCTGTCCTGTCAGTGTATTAGCTGTTTTTGGCTTTACTTCTTTCCTTTTAATTCCTGGGTCACCATTTTAAATATATTCTCCCCCATGGTCTCATGTCCCATATCTCCCTGACCTTTTAAAGCAGCTTTCTCAATCCCAAAATTCAGATCAATTCAATATCCATGTTCTTGCATTTTGCTTTAAAGTCACTGAGGAAGACTGAAGAAAATGAAATAAAGGAGCTGATTAGTCATAACCCCAAGACAACAGTTGGGACAGTGGAGTACTCACAGATGCTCAGTCAACTTTTTATTCATTACTGGTTGGCTCACTCTCCCTTTCACTACAATGATTGTTCAGATTTTTATGATTCTCTTCAAGTCCCTCATTTCACTCTGAAACCCGGCCTCCCTCAAGGGTCAGCCTAACCTGAGTCTGTGCTGGTCACTGGTCTAAGAGGTTTGTAAGTATTGCCTCTTTGAATCCTCACAACAGCCCTTTGAGGGAGGTACTGTCATTATCCCTGGTTCATAGATGCCCAGAATCTTAAAAAACGTAAGTGATGGTGTCTGGATCTGAACTCAGGAAATCTGACACCAGGCTCATCCTTGCTCTCCCTAAACTGTCTTGCTTCTGGTCAGAGTGATGAGGTGTATTCTCCTTAGGGCTTTAGTCCTTTCCACCTCCAAACTTCTGTGTGTGTTCCTCTTAGGCCACCGTCTTAAGATCTTCTCAGTCTCCTCCGACCAAAGCTCTGTATCCCAAGGCCCACTGGCTGTCTGAGGGCCTGCTCCATCATTCATTAATCATTTAGCAAATACTTACGAAGTACTGTATTTTTTCGTGTATAAGATGCCCCCATGTGTAAGATGGCCCCTACTTTTCTAATCCAACATTAAGAAACCCTCTCAACCAGTTACTCCCATGTATAAGACAAGACCCAATTTTCTAACAATTTCAGACAAAAGTATTGTCTCCTACATGGAAAAATATGGTACATGGTTCCTATTATGTCCCAGGTATTTGGGATACAAGGATAAGCAAGACCTAATCTCCCATCCTGGAGCTTAAATTCTAATTATCCACTCTTCCCCTTAAATATCCACTATCTGGCCATCTCCTAGACTGTCTTTTCCATCTACAGAATGTAGAAGTCACCATACCTTTCACACTACCTCTGGCAATGACCCTGACAAGGTACCAGGTATATGTTTGACAGAGAAATGATTCCAGGTAAAGTAATCCAGGTTTGGAAGTTTGTCCTTAGTCCTCTTTAGGAAAAATGGTCATTCCAGGTGGGCTTTAGCTCTTACACCGTTTTGTCTGAGCAGAGCTGGGCGGGGTCTGAAAACCAGCCCTCTGCCATAATTGACCGGTTAGTTGCGTGGTAGCTGAAATGTATTCCCACCAACGTTAACTCACACTGGTGCCAGTAGTTTAAGCCTTGTAATCTACAATTGGAGATAAAACACGTGATCTTATTAAAGGAATTTCAGTGTTCTTTTAAGGGGGCAGATATTTGTGGTTGTCACAGGCCGGCCGGAGAGAGTGGGGCGGGGAATGCGGCACCCCTGGTGTCTAGTGGACAGAGGCTAAGGGTGCTGCTAAACATCCTACGTGCAGGTCATCTCATAACAGAGAATTAGTGCCACTAGTCGAAAACCACAGCTTTAAAGGATCCACTTAACTGAAACATTCAGGTGCCCCGTAGTTGGGTTGAGGGGAGGGTCTCATTGGGAGATGCTGGCCAAGCCTGCGGAAGGTCTGTTGAAAAGAGTTGCTGGAGGTGAGGGATCATTTGGGATCTATGGAGTGAGGTGTCTGAGCTTAGTTGCTCCATCTACCCTTCCCTTAACTTTACCTGGACCTTTTTATTGGCCAAACAATACTTGATGCACACTTATGTCTTGCTGTATTATGAAAAAGTAAACAGGATAGTCCCTCTATATGATAAAGGCATGTTTTGCTTTAGTATAACTCCTACCTCTGGCTATAAAACTTCTAATGTGGTAGAACACATCCTCTTCGTGAACAGAGGTATGGCAACATTGATCTCAATCCAAATTAAATGACACTGAAGTCAAAGAAGAGAAAAGTTGGAAACATCAAAGCTTTTGACTTAAGTTATGAAGAATCAACTTATTGAACTAAGATTATTCTTAAAGAAGAGTTATATTAATAAAGTATAAACTTTATAACATAACCAGTTATTACCTTCACAATAAATAAGAATTGTAATTACTTAAATAATTTGCTAAATTGTATTTTAAAAATAGTATAATAGAAATGTATTTAATAGATTGAATAATGAGTATTTTTTTAAAAATAGCTATTGCCAAATATATAGAAATAAACTCTGAAAGGATTGTTAGGATTATCAAAAATTATTTGCGTAAATCATATTGATCACATTCATATTGACTAAGGCATTTTCCTTATCTCCATACTTACTTCCATTCTCATATCACTAGCATTTATAAGAAAGAATCTATGTGCATATGCAAATATATTCAAATTCTCAAGAAAACAAAAGCCAAGAGGAGTAGCTATAAAAAGTACTTCATTAAGCTCCCTTTTCAAATATTTCATGATTTCCACTTAGACTTATTAGCTGATTTCTTTTAGATAGCAGTTTCTACACATGTAACTGTAGAGTCATTTAGGAACTGGTGACAAGGCTGGGGAACCTAAATTAAAATAATAAAAACAAACTTTCCAAGTGATTCTGACACCCACTTGTGACCATACGGGTAGTTGCACTGTTAGTGGGTATGCGAAAGCAAGATAGAAATGAAGAGGCCAGATTAAAGATACTTTTGAAATGTTTAATTTGAGATCCAAAAATACTTTCAGTAACTCTACCATCCCCTTCCAATGAATTAAAGTGGGGGCTGGAGAGGAGGTGGCGAGTGTGTTAAGGAGAATGTGTTAAGATGTGACTAATAATCTTTTTATCACAATAAGTACATTGATGTCAGTATATCCAAATCCAGTTCATGAAGGATTGTGTATTTTTACTTTCCTGTGATGTGAATGGAGTAACTAAAACTGTGATTATTAATTTGGTCAATAAGATGCCATTCAATAGAAGATAAAGCAATGGTACCTACCACTCTTAGTGAATAGTGTAATTGCATCTAGTCCGGAGAAACTTCCACATCAGTCTGATAGCATATAAATGAATCACAGTCTTAATTAACATGTCCATAAACATGCTGAAGAGTGGCTCTGAGAAAATGGAATATAGACTGGACAGGATATGTAAGCATCCCAAGTTTTACTTCTTCCCATTTCATAACTTTGCACTTTTGATGTGGCGTAATAAACAGCAATATATTTCATCCCCATTGCAGACCCACTCAGGGCTTTGGAAGGTGATAACTCATAGATAAATACAAGGTTGCAGGGGTAGGTACTTCTTTGTCCTATGAATGACAAGTGACTTCAAAAGAGTGGTGTTCAAGAATCACAGTTGATTGCTTATTGATCATTTCCTATTTTAGGTACTGTGCCATGTGTTTTGAGTTTATTATCTTGTTTAATCATAATAGCCAACTCATGAGATAGGCACCATATAATTCCTATTTTACAAATAAACCCAGGCACAGATAATTTATCCAGATTTCAATAGCCCACTAATACTGCAGTCTCTAAATAGTTTTTAGATTAAAAACAAACAAAATAGAAACGTCACATGAATAAAAAGGGGGGAAAAGAAAATAAAGGAAACTGAGATTTAATAAAATTTTTAAAAATCTGACACTAGCATGTCTGCTTTGTTAGCAGAGTGTCTGATTTTCAGGCAGCAGGGTGTGGTATCAGAATACTTTGAGAAGTACCCACAAGATACTCCCACTCAAACTAATTCAAACCCAGATTTGTATATTAGACAGAGGGTTGGGAATAAAATTCTCGACCCTGTTTCAAGTGGGTAGATCTCCAGTGGTACCTCAGGACTCATTGCTAATTTGGTTCCAGAGGGATGGTGAGGACCCAACATGATGAGGACCAAACACAGTTTTCCCATAAGGACAAGGTTAAGTGAGTCACAAAGCAATGGACACCAACAAGTTCTAGCTTGCCCATCAAAGACCAAACATGAGTATGAGGACAAAAATTTTACATCAGAATACGTCCAGTACCAAATTCGATGAGTTTCAAAGCAGTTGAGTACCAAGGTAGGACTATATTTTAAAATAATTTTGAAGAATCACATAAGGTTATTTGTCAAGAAGGTGTCAACAAGTGCTTGATGACACCTCTTCCACCATAGCAGTTTAAGTTTGCCTGTGTTTCAAATGGATCAAAGTAATGGAAGAAGGACCAAAGTTCTCAGGTAAGTTGCTACATCTCTGCATCTATCAGCAAATCAGGTTTTTCCCTTCACACTTCCAGTTACTTCATTTGAGCCACACACATGGCATACAGGAGAGTGTTGAATAGTTCAGGTTATGTACAAGGTGCTCACTGGCAGTGCCTGGATTCAACGTTTGCCTTAAGTCTCCATGTTTTTGTTTATCATTACTGGAGCCAGCACGCGACACGAGTCTCCTCCTATGTCAGCTGTGGCTCCCAGGGCAGTGGCTGGTCAGCCTTGAATCTCCAGGAGGAATTTGAACAATGCAAAGCCACCCACAGCTGGAGGCTCCCAGTCTGAGTGGGGTGGTAGGGACCGAGTTAATTGCTCCCTTTGACACTGAAGACTGGGCACCATGCTACTCTCAGCTCGTCACCTATGGAAAGAATTCGGCAAACTTTTATTTCTTAAATCGAAGAGTTCCCTATTTTTGTAACTTGGAGAACTCTTAAATAAATGTCCTTGAGTTTCAAGGAAAGCTAGCCATTAAGTCTTTTTGGGAGATCTGGGGAGAGATGAGTTATTAATAAATTGGAATGATTCTTTAAAACTTTAGTTGGATGTATGGATTACATTCATTAAGATACAAAGACATCAGCTTGTCCTGTGAATTTAGTCTTTATCATCACCTGAGGTTGCCCCACTATTAGTAATTGTGACTTCAAAATAAAATCCCATTAGCTTTGTGACTTGTGCTAATTAAGAAGAAAAAATAGTTTTCATGTTCTCCAGTCCCTTTATGGGGAAGTTTGTTTTTAAATCTACAGTGTTGCAAGTGTGTGTGGTAGGGTAAAATGTTGTTCCTAATTG
This sequence comes from Lyroderma lyra, assembly GCA_004026885.1. Classification (NCBI taxonomy): domain Eukaryota; kingdom Metazoa; phylum Chordata; class Mammalia; order Chiroptera; family Megadermatidae; genus Lyroderma; species Lyroderma lyra. The sequence continues at coordinate 94,659 of PVJL010003357.1, forward strand.
TGCTGATAACATGCTATTTGCTTTATGCCAGTTCCCTCCCCAGCACCTATTTCTAGCCAGCGGTATTGTTCTTACATGTTATGCTTCTAAAAAAATTTTTTTTGCAAAAGTGTGTTTCTAAAATAAAGGAATGACAAGTATATTTAACATTCATTTACATCCTGAATGGGAACACATCAATTATAGAGTAAAAACAGTTTTTAAGGGATTTTGATTTAATGGCTATTATTTAAAATGTTTAAGTAGAAGGAGACCTATTCATATAAATAAAATTCCCTGCTAATTGTTTTAAAGAAAACCAAATTTAGTTACGAAGTGAAATACAATTACTATTCATTTGAAGTATTTGTAATGTGACAAGGTAGTTCAGAATGAATCTGGCCCTTTCCTCCCTCCAGTTGCCTGTCTTGTCTTAGCCTTCTCGGGGAAGGGGCCCCCCTCCTCCGGTCACCGCTCTCACAGTCAGGACACAACAACCACAGCTGACCCCTGAACAACTTGGGGGTTGGCGATGCCAACCCTCTGGCAGCTGAAAATCTGTGTATAACTTGTGACTCCCACAAAACTTCGCTGCGGTAAGGGACTCGAACATCCCTGGCATTCGGCATCTGCGGGGCGATCTGGAACCAACCTCCTACAGGTGATGAGGGAAGCCCATATACAAAATGGCTAGAACACTGCACCCTGTACTCCATGGGGAGTGTGCACTCTATCTTGTCACAATGAGAGACCTTCCAGGGCTCACATCCCACGTTCTGGCTTTTCCCCTCTAGATTTTATCTTGAAATTGGACCTTACATATAATAAGGGGTATTTGAAAAGTATTTTTGCAGTTTTTAAACTGTGGGCATGGTCACGTTTGCCTCAAAAAAACAGTACAGGGATTTCCTGATATATATTCAACACAGGTCAGCTTTTCACCTGGCTACTTCTTTATAGTTGCCCTGAATGGGCCAGCAGCACATAGCCAGACAGAAAACATTCAACCTTAGGAAAATGTGGTAAGTTCACCAAGCACTTTAGTTAATGGCAGAATGGACTAGAACTCCAGGGAAGAAACGGTCAGGAGTAGTCAGGCAACGATCGGCACCTGCCTTCCTCACTTACTCTGCACATGTGAACATAAATAAGTCAGAGTAAACAGCTAGATACATACCCGATGAACTTTCTTACTGTGTTCTTCAGGAGGATAAAAAGATGTTTTCCTAGATCACAGGTATTTGGAAAAGATCAGTTGTAGCTGCTTTATAGATTAGTTAGTATGTGTCAGGCATCCTTCTAAGTGCCTTGCAAGTACTTTTTCATTTAAGTCTTGTGCCTCCCACAAACCTGTGAAGTAAGTAGGATTACTTTTTTTTTCTTTTCGTAATCACTTTAAAAAGATAAGATGGCTGCGTCATAGAGAAGTCCCATGTCCTAAGATGTTTTTTCCCCAACTTTGTATTGAGACATAATTAAGATGTAACATTGTGTAAGATTAAGGTATACTTAAACTTACATGTATATACATGTATATACTATGATTTGATACATGTATATATTGTGAAATAATTACAATAAGATTAGTTAACACATCTATCTCTGTCTAAATTCTAAAGCCAGGATTCAAACCCAAACAATCTGACTACTGTAGAGAATATATTCTCACCAGCTAAATACAATGCCTTGTGGTACAATTTACTTAAAATTTAACAGGGCTATGCCAGACTTCGCCTGCTTAAAACCGAAAGAACCTGAAGCTTAACACCAAACACTGGTCAGGAGCCTCTGGAGAAGACTAATCGGAAACTACACTTAATTTTAGAGCTGGAAGGAAACATATAGAGAATTCAATCTCATTTTTTTTCATTTCATAAATGAGAAAACTGAATTGAAATTCTAAGGGATGAAGTCACTTTTCCAGGTTACACATAGCTAACTACTGGCAGAGCCAGGTTCAAGCCCGAGCTTTCTCTCAGTTACACTAAGCTGCCTCCAAATTCATGAGAATTTCCATTTCCTTTACCCGTGTTTTAAGAAATGTCAAAAGCTATTATCCATGTATTTAAGTAAATTTATCTAAATTTATTTTTGTCTCTATTACAGACATTGGTAAATGAAAATACGTTTGGACTTCCCAAGAGTATTTGAATTTCATGAGTTTTACGTTTCCTACAATGGGAATAGGCTCCGCAACTTAATTTTCTTGGGCTAAGGGCGCTGACTGAAGCCTTTGCCTTGATATTTAATTGGTTTTGGGACTAGGGATCGAGATAATTCAGAGATATGATAATTCACTCATTTACTCAAAGAGATGGCTATTGCATGCCTGTTGTATGTTAAGCACCATGCTAGGTATAGGTCATCCAAATACAATTATAGCATACTTCTTTCCCTTTAGGAATAATTGCTCCCTTTCTTTTCTACTAGAAGGGATCTGATATATTCTTTTTGCTCTTAAATTTGGTTGATGTCTCCCAAGGTGTATTAAGAATACTTACCACTTGTGGTGGGCCACATGATTTTAGATGGTACCAGACAAGCATTTTTCTTTTAATGTTATGTGTCCATTTCAATGTATTTTAGAAAAAACAGCTCACAAACCCATATATAATGGATATTATGGCTTAAGACCTGGCTAAGCATTGCTGGTGATCTACTTTATGTATACAGACCAAAGGAACTACAAGCTTGATGCTCAGGCATGTTCTGTGAACTTTCTATAACAACATTTTGAAAGTATGCTGATACAGATTTTTTTAAAGTACAGATGATATGGATTAATAGTATGGATTCTGTATGTACTGAATTTCTTTGTCCATCACTGCATTCTTTTAAAATATTCTGAAGGTTGACAATCATTTAGTATGTGAAGTATAATACATAACTACTATGCTAATCGTGTATAATGCCATTCTCTCTAAGGAACTTATTTTTAGGTGCACATGTTAGCAATTGATTAGTATTATTATTTATATTGTTTGCTTTAAAATGTTTTATTTGTAAAATATAACATTGCTTTTTATTATAATTTTATGGTTACCTTCTAATTATGGCTAATAATTCTTCACTTTTTCATTTTTAACTCTAAGTTGTGCAACTGTTTTCATATTACAAACAGTAAACATAAAAACTAATCCGTAAAAACAAGTTCTGTTAAACATATGTGCTTAATGAGATGGTTTACCTTTTTGTTAGCATCTGCAGCCCTAACCTGCGTATCTGGGCAATAGATCTTTTGCTATATTAACACTACCTCACATTGCCTACATCACTGCTTTGTCAATGCTTAAAAAACTAAGAACCAGGCTGTGAATGAGTGGGAAAGGTGCAAAGGCTATAAGAGACCCAACTAAAAGACCCTGATCATGTGATTTAAGAGAGAGAGAGAGAGAGAGAGAGAGAGAGAGAGAGAGAGAGAGAGAGAGAGGAAGAGGAAAGCAATAGCAGATTCCCAGGCTCAGTCTCCAGAGAGTTTGATTTAGAAGATTTGGAACTGATAAATCTACATTTTAAAAAACCTTTTTATCATCAAAAAATTTAAAGCTACTGAAAACTACTGCAAAAATATCTCCATATATCCCATTACTTAGATTGAATAGTTATTAATATTTTGCCATATTTGCTTCATCTCTTTTTTGAAATATTTTTAAAGCGAATCATAAACATTCATGATACTTCACACTAAAGACTTAATATGCATCCTTAAATAAACTTGGCATTTTGTTACATAACCAGATACCATTATCACACCTAACCAAATGAATAAATAATCCCTTAGCCTTCAAACTTTCCACTTATCTCCAAAATATCTTTTTACAATTAGTTAATTGGAATCTAGATCCAAACAAGTTCCATACATTGCATTTAGTTATTATACAAGTTAGTTTTGTTTTTTTCAACAAAGTATTTCCTTTTCCCATGAAACCACCACTAACCAGATTTGGAATAAGTCATAGATATTCCTTTTTCAATATATTTCTATGTTCTGTGTGTTTATCAGCCTGAGTTCTGCTTGGAGATATTAGAAAGACAGACCGTGTGTGAGACAGAAAAGGCTGCCTACCTATGTGAACTTTGGAAGACAAAAAACTGTACTCCTAAAGCAACTACAAATTTCCTGTGCCATCTTTCCCCATAATGTTTTATAAAATATTCCTGTGACTAAAAGTTTTCTTTTCAAGGACCTCAGGAAATACTTCGTACATCATCCCCTTCTTGGAGGCTCAGAAATATTAAATATTAAATGTGCGTTATTAAATGCTCTTTGGTGTTGAACACATTTTACTCAGTGTTTCTCAAACTTATTGAGTTGGGTTTTCCCCCCACCACAGATCACCTATTAACATCTCTTAGAACACAATTATGGTACAATTATTACTGATTTTAGTAGGTACCCCAGTAAGAAAATACCTTGTAAATCTGACAAATAACTTGTAATCACATTTGCTGTTTTCTTCCTCACTCTTAGATCCTGTGGTTTAAAACTGGTATTTTTATTCCCATTCAAAGATAAATGCTATTAAGTACGTGATATGAGCTGAGTAACAAGCTACTTGCAGAGTTAGGATTTAATTTAAAGCCCTAAAATTTGAAGACTGAATTGGTAAGAATCCAAACGATCCTCAATTACCAGAATTTGTGTTGGGTATTGTTAGAGAAAAAAATAATGTCACAGATTATTACTCATGTTTTCATCACCTATCCCTCTAGTCCCACTTTCCACATTCCCAACCTAATCATGAACACCCCCTAACTCGATGCCCTAAGGAATAGAAGAACTACGGGGAAATAGAACCATCTCTCTAAAAACTAAGATATCCTGGAGCTATCACTTTTTCTTTCATGGTGACCATATAAACAGTTATGAAAAAAATGAGGTAAGAAATATTCCTGAAGACAGAGATTAAGGAGGCCTCCACTGTGGAGTCTAAAGGTGTTTCTCTGAGAGACTTCCTCCAAGTGCCCTGCAACTCCTAAAAGTCCTCCCCCATCTATGTACTGCTTGACCGCCACCATGCAGGAATGCCAGGTGGTGGTGGGTGGAATGACATTAGTAAAGATTCCGCTTACCCAAGGGAAGCAGAATGATTACGCAAAAAAAATGTACCAGTTTAATTCTGGAACTTCTCAGTTTCTCACCCTGGGTGTTAAAAATGTCTCTGTGGATTTTCTCTGCATTATTTGGGCAAGGGCTCAGAATGAGCCATCTTTTCTCAGCTGGGAGAAAATCGGAATGCCTTTTCAATAAGCAGGAAGGAATACAGCTCCTCCCCTTTCCTCCTCCTGCTGCCAGTCTGACTCAGTCCCCACAACTCTTAGTCGTGAACTTTGTATACAAGTGTGCATGTGGCACCGAAGTGTGGAAATAATACAAGCTCTGGCCCACAAATTTGTTGCTGGCAGTACAATTTAGTTATAATAATTGACCATCATGTGAATAAAAATCTCATTGTTATATTTATATTTTCTCATTAGTTAACATCTACATTAACTCACCACACCCCTACCCCCGTGTATTAGGACTGTCCTCCTTTGTTTATTGCTTCTCAGTTGTAGTGAAACAAAACTGGCTTGGAACTAAATGGCCTGGGCTTGAGTCCCAGCCGCACTTACTGTGTGACCTTATGCAATCTCCCGAACCTCTCTGAGCCTTCACAGCCATCTTCACCTGTGAAATGGTGATTATAAAATCACCTCAAAGATTATGAGAATTTCACATGGAAAATATGAAAATGCTTATCTCATGTCCCGTATGAGGTGTAGCTGTCAAATGTTAGGTTCTTTGCATTCTTCTCTGCCTGCACTACTCATCACCCCATTCCATCATTTTGGGGAAGAAGATCAAGAATAAATGACCTCCCTGACTATTTGTTTGCTTTTTTTTTTTTTTTTTTTTTTTTTTTTTTTTTTTTTTTTTTTTTTTTTTTTTTTTTTTTAATAACACTGTGGGCCATGAAAGGCTTATCCTAAAGGGATCTGCTTCAATTTGCTGGAGCTGGAGGAGGAGTTGTAGAGGAGAAGCCGCTGACTAGGTGGCTGGAGGCAAAAGAATGCTAGTTAACACCAAGCCTCTGTCCTGCCCACATCAAATGCTAGGTATTTTTGTTTTTTGTTTGTTTTTTTACTTACTCTAAGTGGCCATACAAGAAATAGCAGCTAAGCATTCCTTTTCTGCTTATACAAACATCCAAGGGCTAATTTCAAGTTGATAAAGACCCCGTGGTGCCTGCAGAATGCTTATGATCCTACCGAATGGGTATAATTAAAAAGACAGACAATAGTAAGTGTTGGCAAAGATATTGAGAAACTCTAACCCTCTTACATTGCTGGTGGGAATGTAAAATATTTTTCACTTTGAAAAGTAAGTTGATATTATAGTTTCTTAAGAAATTAAACCTACCATCCCATCCAGCAATTTTGCTCTTAGGAATCTACCCAAGAGAAATGAAAATATATACCCACACAAAGATGGATGTGATTGTTCATAGCAGAATTACTTATAATAGCAAAAGATTGGAAATAGTTCAGATGTCTATCAGTTGGTTAATGGACAATGGAATACTATTCAGCAATAAAAAGGAACAAACTACTGATACAGACTACAATGTGGATGAAACTCAAACACATTATGCTAAGTGAAAGAAGCCAAATGCAAAAGACATGTAAGACTCCATTCAAATGTACAGAAAAGGCAAATCTATAGAGACAGAAAGCATATTGGTGGTCCCTTGGGGCTGGGGGTGGGGATGGGGACGAACTAAAAGCAAGCCGAAGAGATCTTTTTGCGATGTTGAAAATGTTCTCAGACTAGATTGTGGTCATGATTATAGAATTATAAATTTATTTAAAAGTCATGAAATTGTACATTTAATATGGAGAGATTGTATGTCAGTTATACCTCAATAAAATTATTTTAAAAGCAGGCTGATTGTAATATCATTGATGAGATGATCTCCATATTAAAAGTAGCATCCAGAGATTGTGGAGGACATTATAATCAGGCTGTGTTCTTGGAAATGAGCACACGTCTGTCTTTCAGTTCAAATATTTCTTATTCTGTGACTCTTAACAGCAAATAACCCCGGTGATTCAACTTGCCCACTGGGTCAGGCATGGAACAGTGAGCCAAGGGAGGAAGCAGGACTGGATGATGGCAGCCACAGGGGGCACAGAGTCAGATGGGCAGGCCAGAAGCTACTTCTGTTCATCACCAGTAGGAATGGAGATGGCAGGTCACCCGATCTTTGGAGAACCAGGACCCAGTATTGCCTCTGGTGCCACTTCCTGTCTTGGCCCACAGTCTCTCTTTGCCCCACTCTCTCTCCCACTCCTGCTCTGACTTGATTCCCACCCTCTGCTGGGCTGTGCGTAGCCCCTCAGTGTCTGTGTACCCAGGGGTCCTACCTGACTGGATCATCTTCTGAAGTACCTTAACCCCTGCATGCAACGATTCAAACCAAGAAAAACCGTATCTTTCAATCATTATTTTTCAGTTCTCATAAAGCTGCTTTCTAGGTCTCATTCACAAACAGATACCTAAGACGTTTAGATTATTAGCTTGCAATTTACATGACTGAAGAAAATGAATGTGGGTGAGAATCTCAAAGAAGAGCGAAGTTTGACTAGTTCAGGACTTAACAATTTAATAATTCTCCCTTTCACTTCATCCAGTCCCAGGGCTTCAGAGTAAAACTACCAAGAGGGAGAGAGCACTGTTATCATGCAGATAAATGTGATACGCTTCTAATACTAATGGTTGCAATTCTACGGGCATATAAAAAAATCAGAAATTGTGTGAATCAACTACTTATCAGATAATTTGGCATACAGTGCTTATTTAAAATAAAAACCTATTTAAAATCTACTTAAAACTGAAAATGCCTTCCCAAACCTACCTGCCAGTTAAATAATTTGGATTTTGAATTACTTGGGTATTTTTTTTCCCTTATAAGAAGCTTACAGTACTTTATGAATAATAGCTAATCATTATTGAGTTCTTGTGATGTTCTAGGCACCTTATGTAATCTTCACAATGACCCTATGTGAATAAGACAATGACACCATGAAATAATAAAAATAATTACCCCCATTTTACAAATGAGAAAAGACATAAAGTTCTCTGCTCAATGTGACAGTTGGTTAGCAGCACAACCAGGATTCAAGCTCAGGTCTGACTCCAAAGCCAGTGCCCTCAATGACGACACTATGCATCTAAACAGACCTCATGATGATACCTTTTGAAAACTGTCACCCTGATTTTAACAAATGGGGAAGCCACAAGGGACAAGGGCATATGACTCATTCAGGAACAGGTAGATTTCTGTCCTTGAGCCATATGGGCCTCCTCTTCAGTGCTTTATAAAGTAAATTGTTCACCAGGTTATTCCAAGACTCTTCAATACGGCTCCTTTTTAATGGGGTACTCACCTGGATTCTAGCTATAGGTTCTCCCAACAGCCAGAATATTTCAGACTCTTCATTTGCTGGCAATCACTGCAGTAGCTGAAAATAAAAGGACCATATACATTTGAGTTTGGGTTAGAGCTGATTAAATAGCAATTTTGTTTGGTTTACATTTAATGCACAGATTTTGGCACGAGTTCCTCTGAGGAAAGCACAGGAGGTTATGGATCAAGAGCATTATCACGTGGTGGATATAACGCATATATTCTAAGTAACTAAAACTAGGGTGAGTCAGGGTCAATCCTTATATATCCAATTCCTTTAAAATCTCTCTTTGGTATGTTTCAGGATTATTTATCTTCTTATTCTGACATCAAGCCAGAGTAGTAGAGAAGACTGACACATCCTGAGAATTGAAGCAATGATTTGCAGAGGAATATGCTCTGAACCCTTTCATTATGAAGGCGTGGTGGCTGCTGCAGTCACTGTGCAGGCCTGACCCCGATGACGGTAAGAAAACGTCACACAGACGAGCCTGAAACCTGTCCCATGTCCTCTAGAGCTCTCTGATCACAAGTTCTAATAATGTTAATAATTTTATTTTCTGTCAATAAGAGAAATCTCAAGCCCTTTAATCTGTTTGACAACCTAATACAAACATAGAATAATCATTTCCCAGGTCTTGGCATGTAATAAGAACTTCCACTTACTGAAAACCTACTAGAGAGAAAGCACTGCAGTTGGTATTTCACATTTATTATTTCTAATTCTGATAACTTGGCAAGTTAGGTCTTCTTACTGCTATTTACTAGAAAACAAAAATCAAAAATGGAGCCAAGGGAGAGGAGAAAATTCTGTCTGACTCGAAATTCACGTGCTTTCCATCATGCCGTCTCACTCTTCGTCAAACCTCGGAGTACCACCAAGAATTAGATGATTTTTTTGGTCCCTTGAACAAACATTTATCAATTGCCTATTTGGTGTCTAATATGAACCTAGGATATCACATACAACTCCCCCAAATAAGACACAGACTTTGTTCTTCAAGAGCTCATAATTCAGGAAAGAGAAAGAATAAAGTTCTAAGAAGAACGGTTCCAACAATAAGTGCTAGGGGAGTTCAGAGAAGAACTCAGTTATGAGCTGACGAGAATGGTGGAAGCCTCCTCGAATGAAGTGAGTCCTGGGTGGACCTGATAGAATGCACAGCTCGGGTAAGCAAAGAAGAGAGCGGAGCATTCTAGAAAGACATGGAACTAGGAATGAGCGTGTTGCATCAAAAACCAGTGAGGACACTCACATGGTGAGTGTGGTGGAGTTTGTTCTAGGAAACAAAAGATTTGAATGCTGTAGTGATTTGCCCTATGGCAGCTCATTGTGATATTAAAGACATTCTAGTCAGGGACCAAGGAATAGCTATCCAGGTACTGCTTCCTGTCATGGGTAGAAATATGTCTATTTTTTTTTCTTTTGCCATTGTTAAGGGGGAAAAAATAAAGGGAATACCTGATACAGGCTTAGAAGTCAGAATTTCTGGGCTCTCTTTTTAGTCATTTATTTTCTGAAAATGCAACAGTAGAAATTACTGAAGCTCTTTTGAATTACTTTCTGCTAAATGGGAAAATATATAACCACCCCCATACCAAACACACATACAAATTCATCCCATTCTAAATGTGCAAATGGTTGGAAGATACCATATGTTCAAAATACTGATGAGGTAATAAAAGTGCCCCCAGATTGCCATTTCACTCCCTTCCAGCTCATACTATGCTGGAGACAGGGTGGGCAGTCAATGATGTTGTTTTAAAGTTGTGGCAATGTTGGCATCTTTTAGTATAACAGGAGAGAAAGTGTTAACTGTCTTAATAGTTTTGAAGTGTAGTTCCTAGATACAGTGTAATTTTAAAATGATCATTACAATTTTCCTGCGACCTGGACAACTTGAAAATTTTTCAGTGTGTTTAATTATATGGTTTTTAATTTATGCAAGACTGGGGTGAAAAAAAAACAGGCAGCAGTCGTCCTGACTCCCTCATCCTAGCAATTATTTCAGTGAGTTTTCAGAAGGTAAGTTAGCCTTCCACATTCTCCCATGCTCCCTTAGCTCTAATCTGGACTTTAAAAATTTAATTTTACTGATTTACTGAGCGTAACAGATTTAGCTATCTCAGTGCTACTGTTTAGACAGGCAGGTGAAACACATCCCCTGGGCTCCTGGGGCTGGACTGATGCAGAAACGGGTGATGCTTGCAGAGGCCCCCAGATGAAGGGGACATATATTCCACGTGGCATAACACACCCATCCATATACACTCACCCTACAAATTCATCTTGCTTGTAGGAAGGCAGCAATATTGAAAGCCAGGAGTGAAAGAGGCTGAAGGGGAAGTTTCAGAGACTGGGGAGTCCAATCTACCCTTTTGTGTATCCATTCCCCAAGGTCTCCTGGGCTCTGAAATTTCTCTTATCTGAATCTGTGGAGAGTATGGCCCGTATGGTATTCCCAATGAGGGCTACAGTTTCTAAGTTGGCAAACACCAGAATAATGTTCACAGGAAATTATCTGGACTACTTCCAGAACCGCTAAACCACAGTTCTTGCTCTACAAGGTCTTCTCGCATTCATTCACTTGTGCATTTATTCAGCATTTACTGAATGTCCTCTGCAACCATAGCAAACAGTCCTTGTGCTCTGATTGCTCGTTGTCTAGTGGAGGAGACAGCTGAATCGATAAAGCTCAATAGTATGGTACAGAGTACTGTGAGGTGGTCAGGAACTAGGAACTGATGGTGATGGGTGTGGGGGCAGCAATGCTGGGGAAGTCCTCTGGGAAATGGATAGGCAGGACACCTGTGAAGGGTGTCAAGGAGTAGTTGGGGAGAAAATGTAAAGCAGCATTCGAATCAGAGAAGCAGCATGTCCAGAAACATGAGGGAATGTGTGACCTTTGCAGAAATATGAAAGGGAGCAGAGCTGAAGGGCAGAGTGATTTGCAGAATTATAGCCAGGGCTCTAGTTTTCACAATCTAGAATTTGAGAGTTTGGAAATCAGTAATACATTTAGAAGGACATTTTCTTGATTGGCAGCCAGGAAACATGATGGCAGACTGGTACAAAATGTGGATGTAAACTCCTCGAGGCAGAGATTCTGCAATGTATCCCGCTGGTGATAAAACAAAAGCATCTCATTTCATATACTGAAGTATAATCAGGAATTCTACCAAAACCATGTTTGTGTTGTTTTACAATCACGTTTTCGTCCCTCACATTCCATCCCCCTAAGGTGGTATTCACCTGTGTGTGGAGAGAGGTCAGCTGATTTAAAATTTTCGAGGAGGAGGTATTACTATTTATTTCCATCGTACAGCCAAGAAAACGGAGGAGCAAATGACAAAGGCACAAATGAGTCAGCGCAGAGAATGAGTTAGTTGAGAGACTCCCAAAGCTTTGGTTTGGATGCATCTTCAGTGCACCATAATTAGGAGCAAATACCCTGGATGTGTGAATTGGGGGTTGGGCAGAAGCTGGGTCAGGGACTGACTCAGAGTGAAGTAACTCCACCAGTGGGAACTATTCATATAAAAGGGACTGAAGCTTGCAAACACACAAGGAACCATTTTCTCCTATTTTTCTTCCTAAAACCAAGGACTAGGAGTCAGGACTACTGCTGCCCCTTGTCTTTCACCTATGACCCCACCCCCACCCCACCCCCAGCTCCAGCTCCAGCAGGGAGACTGACTTTCGTCTCTAGCACTGCCCTGGGTGATCATTTTGTCCTGATTTCATTGTGGTGAGGGTAAAAAAATAGCTTGACTTACGCCCTGTTGGGGTGGTGTTGAGCCCTACTTCTCTCCCCAGACTACCCACCTAGGTAAGTGCCTTTAGCACCAGTGTGGAATCTGAATTTATATAATACAATTTGGGTGGGGGTTAGGAGGTGAGGAGAGGAATGCTCTTTAAAACGATAATTATGGCTCTTTGTTTTTTGGTGGCTGACATGCCATCCAGACTGAGGAAGACCCCCGGAAACTTTGGGCCCACATGAGGCGCGGCCACAGCCCCATCTGCAAACACCGGAAGCACCCGGGAGGCCAAGGGCATGCTGATGGCAGGCATCACCACAGGATCAACATCAACAAATATCCCCCAGGTCACTTGGGGAAAGCCGGTAGGAGGCACTGCCCCTTAGAGAGGAACCAGAGAGTCTTCCCAACTGTCAACTTTGTTAAACTGTGGACCTTGGTCAGTGAGCAGACACAGGTAAATGCTGCCAAAAACAGGACTGGAGCTGCTTCTCTCATTGATGTGGTGTGACCAGGCTACTCCGAAGCTCTGGGGAAAGGAAAGCTCCCAAAGCAGCCTGTCATCATGAAGGCCAAATTCTTCAGCAGAAGAGCTAAGAAGATTAAGTGTGTTGGAGGGATCTGCGTCTTGGTGGCTTGAAGCCACATGGAGGAAAGTTCATTAAATGCTCAAGTGTTTTTTCCTCTTCTGATAAAAAAAAATGAGTAAACTAAAACAATTCTGTATGCAAAATTAAGTACAAAAATGAATAATTATTTAGGAAAGAAATCACAACAGGTAACCAAAGTCTTGGAGATTTGGGACTTTTCCTAAAATATCTTTAGGGGAGTTCCCTGCAAGTTTTACACAGAAATGCTTCCTGATGGCCATTTGGCTTTCGTGCCACACCTCCAACACCCTCCAAGTCCCGGTCACACCCAGCTCTCACGGGGACCCGTGCAGTGAGGGGTGTGAAGCTCATGCTTCACGGGCTTCGGGCTTCGAGGTTTACCCAGATGTGGTACCACTGAGGAAGGCTGCAGGACAAGGACTTGGGGTATTGTACTTCCTGCTTTGCCAGAGAGTCCCAGGTTATGCCTGCTTTCTTGTTTAAATTTTAGTAATTCCCTTTTCATTCTGAAAAAAAGCAAGCAGTCCTGCTTTGTATGATAAGTTATATGTGGTCACCCTATTTATGTTGCTCACCTCTGGGACCACACAAGCCGGGCCCAGGTGGGAGGCTTTCAGGTCTAACTGCAGCATCTTCATTGCCTTTCTGCCTCTGCTGGACCTGGCAGAATCTCTGTTTCCCAATCTTAAATTGGGGGGAAATCACAGTGACCTACTTAGAGTGGGTTGTAAGAAAGGTTCCTGCTGTGTGGTTTTCTGTCTTCTGAAAATCATTGTTTTGGTGTATAAGGCTTTTTTCATTCAGAAAGCCAAGGATCTGTAAGTAATGCATTCGATTTAGTCCTCTCTGTCATGCTTTCATGAAGACCCACCCATCTTCTTAAACAAACTACAGGGTGGAGCAGCAGGGCTTTCAGGCCTTGTTAAAATGATCACCTGGGTGTCTGTCCCTTGGGTGAAATGTTGCATCTGAATGTGCCATGGAACCAAGGAAGTGTTATTGGGCAATAGCTTGGTCTTGGTGGGTCACACTGTATCACTTTATCACTATTAGAGAAAGACAAGCCGGAAAGTAAGGCAGAAAAGCTCCTCCTCCACCTGAAGCTGCTTTGCATGGCTGGCCCAGCGAGGAGACAGCTCCATTGCGGGCAGGCTACTGGATCCAACACACCACCACTTCAGAGCCTTTGAGTCATACGTCAAGCACAAATAACCGGGCTTATTTTCCCTGCCAAAGTCACGTGCAATGTCAAGGCAACATCAAAACGTTAAGGTTTAAAAGGCAGTTTCCTCTGAGTGCTGATTTGGGCACATAAACAGTGGTGTGGTTGAATGTCACTCTGTGTTTAAAGTAATTATACTTCAGCCCTGGAATGTGGTGATGTGAAAGCCCCATTGCAGCAAACAAAGTTGATTCCATCAGCAAACTCTAGCAAGTCAGCTTCTTCCTGAATTTACTACTTCCTACTTGGGCACTGTCCCTGGGAAAGCCAGAACTTGAAGACAAGTGTGGGTACACAGGCCAGCTCTCTAAGGTTGGTGTCGACTTACAACCAACAATATATCTGCAAGATGGTTTGGGGACTTTGGCCCATAGCAGCTGTGGTCACTCATGTTCAGTGGGAGCCTTTGGAAAATATCTGAGGCCTATGGGAATGGAAGTGGCCTGAGCCTGTTCATTGCCCAGTCCCACTGGGGCTGCAGAGCCACTGCCCAGCAAGCCAGAGAGATCTGCCAGAGGAAGAGTGGTGGAGTGGACAAGGCTTCCTGGGAAAGGTGACATCCCTGGGAGGGAAGAGATGATGGCCGTCAGCTGCTGGTTCCAGGAGTCCTGCTTTAATGGGTCCAGGCTAATGTCTGAGTGGTATAGTCTAACTCCCTCCTAAACAGAAGGACACAGGGGCTCATTTATCTATTTCCACTGTGGAACCATACCTTTCTCGGGGAAAAAGACCTAGGAATCACCCCTCTGCCCTATGTCCTGGCATCCAGTCCCCAGCCATGCACTAGATCAGTGGCACTTTTCTTGTGTCTAGGGAGAATCATTTCCCTTTATCCTTACAGAACTTCCTTCATAAGTTAGTGCTGGCAACTCTATTCATGCTAATTAGCTGCCCTTGTTAAATTTATTTCATCTAGTTGTAAATTTTGGAGGAGGCGTTCCCAGGCCAACTTAAAAGTAGAATTTACAGAACAAGCTGAGTGGAAATCAGGTTTGGATAACCTCCACAGAGCGAGTCAAGCCAGTTCCCACGGGGTTTGAACACAGCCTTTTCAGAGAGGCAAGTCGAAGCCACACGACAGACCTGGAAGAGTCTCAGGCAGACCATTCGGTTCAGGCACTTTACTTCACAAATGAGGGACCTGGGGCTCATCGAGGTCAATTCACTTGCCTTATCACATAGTTTTACTGGTGACCTCTGAAAGTGAAGAGTGTTTGGGTGACGGGAGATCCCTGATTTTCTTTGGGACAACTTGAATACAGTTGTCATGAGCCAAGGCCTTGTCTATTTTTCTCAAGTTCATTTTTCTTTTTACCTTCTAATCACTCGTTTCATGGAGTAATGTTAAATCCCTAAAGGAAACACATGGAATCCAGCTGTTGAGATATTTCACATATTCCAAAAAGTATACAAAATAGGTGACATAATTTCAGTAGGTGTAGTGGAGCAGCTGTTCAAAGTATGAGGCTCCCCAAACATCTGGACTGATCTGTGTCCTAGGTTCCAGTCATAAACTGTGCATTAGCTGTAATCTTTTATGCTCTGAGTCTGGAACATTCTCTGATCCCCCATGTGTCTTTGTCACTTTAAGAGTATTTAGGGAAGGTTCTGTAGTGCAATGATGGTAGGGAGAATTGCCTCATGGGGTATTTGGGAAGAAATCTTCCTTGTCATAGGCATAATACCTCTTCCAAATGGTATTTTCCCCTCATGTAGTGGCCTCAGATTCATTAGAAGTGAAAGTCGGGATTTTCTTCTCCCTATTCCTCCCTCCCTATTCTTTCCTTCCTTCCTCTCTCCTTCACTTTCCCACTCTCCTTTGCCCTTCTTGTCCTCCTTGTTCTTTGCTTTGTCTCCTCCTCCTCCTTCATACCTCAAAGCCCCACTGTGCTATTCCATCAACAGTCGCCCGCAGTGCCTGCATGTGGAAGGGCTGCTAGAATAGTTGGTCATTTGTTGAGCTCTGGACTCCTATGCATTTACCAAAAATAAACGCCCCTTCTTGCTCAGTCTTTGTATACATACTATAAATATTTGAGTTTTACTGTAACTACAAGAAGACTCTTCATTTTATAGAATCAAGACCAGGAAGTTTTAGTGCAGAATGACTGTCTTGTGCACAGTGCTGTCATCTCTATGGTTAAGCTTAAGTGAGCTCCAAAACACAGTCCAGGGGATATGAAACCACCAGATGATTGGTTATATTTTTACCTTACAACCAATTACTTAAAATTCTATAAACACAGTTGAAGGATCACCTGGCCTTATTTAATAATATAAATATATATCTGCATCAGATAACACTTTGTCAGTTTTTTCATTAAATACACATTTATAATTGTACTATAATAATTATTTACTGATTGCAATGGATTAAAATAATTTGCATTTCAATTAAACGATTTGGAAAACAAATGACAAGTAATCATCTGCCCCACCAAACCCGTTCCTCCTACAGCCTTCCTCCTTGGCATCAGTGACTACACCGTCTCTCCAGCACTGCAGTCTGGAAACCCGGGAGTCAGCCTTGACAACTCTCAGCCCTCACCCTTCACATTCACCCCATCACCAAGTCCTGTCACTTTTACTTCCATGTTATATTTAAACTCTGCCTAGTGTGCTTCCTATCTCCATTTGCTCCAGTTTTCCCAAGCTGCCATCATTTCTTCCCTGGACCACTCAGCAACAGCCTTTCACCTGGTCTTTCTTTTTCCACATTTGCTTCTCCCCAACCTGTTCAAAGCAACTAGAGTGGACTTTTAAAGAAGTGTGTAGGAATAGGCAGTGCTGTGATTCCCAATTCCTTAATACAGGTCCAGATCTCTTACCACTTTTCCCTAACTCCCTCAACTCTAGCTGCCTTCTTCTATTTGATAAAATGATCTGGGAGATTTCTTTCTTCTCCCCTTTATTAGACTCCTCCCCCAAACACTAAAGAGTTTCTTTTAATCCTTAGGTAGGTTTTAACTACATGAGAATCCTTAGAAAAGTTTTGTACCATACTAACATATGCCATTGTTATCCTTAAACATAATAATAACTGGTTCTTCTCTTTCAAAACCCTCACCACAGCTGTGAATTTTTATATTTATTTTAGCAATCTATTATTATTATATTATATAATGTTTAACTTCTGCAAAATAAAGTTCTTTGAGAGCAGACATCATATACTCTGGCTCAGTGCAGGCATATAATACACATACAAGAAATATTTCGGAATAAATCGATCATCACTCTAATGCAGTTGTATGTTGCATGTTTTATTTTCATTTAAAGTGCATGAGTATTCTGATTTTCTTAAACTTATGTACCTATTGACCAAATAATTTTATCCCCCTTTTACAAATAGTAAAACAAGTTTAAAGAAGAAAAATAAGCAGGTTCCCTAGTGGTGTAGTAGCTAGGCTTCGGCACTCTCAATGCTGCGCGGCCTGGGTTCGATTCCCAGCCAGGGAACCACCACCAAAAAAAAAAAAAGAAGAAGAAAAATAAGTTCAAAAAGGTAGTTTAAGATCCTCAGGTTTAGAGCTGCCTAATAGCTATAAAAACAATTCTATAAAAAAGAATAATAAGAATGATTAACATTGATGGCTCGCTTAGGATGTGCCAGGAGTGTTCCAATTGTATCAACTCATTTAGTCTCTACAGCAACCATGTGGGGTAGGTGGTATTACCGCCTTTATTTTAAGGCCATGGAAGTTAGGTAACTTGTTCATGGTCTCAAACATATACACACATTATATTAAATGTTCTATATCACACACACATGCACACACACGCACACACACACGCGCACGCACACACGCATGCACACACACACACGCGCACACATGCACACACACACGCGCGCACACACACATGCACACACACACGTGCGCGCACACACACGCATGCACACACACATGCACACACACATGCATGCACCCACACGCGCGCACACGCACACATGCACACACACAAACGCATACATATGCGCGCACACAGACACATGCACACACACAAACGCACACACACGCGCGCGCACACACACACAAACGCACACACACACACGCATGCACACACACAAACGCACACACACACAAAAACGCACACACGCGCACACGCGCGCACACCGCACACCTCCCCCCCCCATATATTCCTCAATCAGATTTTCCACACTGAGGAAGACCGCATGAAAGAATGATTTTTGCTTCCTCTGGGTCATCATTTTCTTTTTCTCTTTATCCCTTGCCACTGCCCTCCCTCCCTCCCCCCTGCCCCTCCCTTTTCCTGTTCCCCACTTCCCCCCTAGCTGTTCAATAGTAAAACCTCTGACAGAGCTACTTTTCTGCCAGGCCATCACGTACAAGGTCAGCGTCCCCACATTCCAAAGGTAGAAATGTGTGTGGTGAGCAGCAACTCTGCCAGAACAATGACTCACTGTGTACATGCAAAACGGTTCAATAATAGGTCACTACCCCGGCAAGAGCGACGCTGCACATCCCCACGGAAGACAGGGGCGCTGGCACACAGTACCCCTATGACCTGGGAGTCGCTTCCTGTGACAAATGCGAAAGACATTCCCATCATAAACTATGTCCTGACTTTTTATTTCATGGGCACGAAAGGTGATTTTCAGAAGGGGATGGGCATGAAATCAGTTCTTGGCATGGAACATCATACACAGTTATAGTAAGCCTGTATGGTCACCTCAAGGTTATTCAAAAATTAGTTGTGTACATGGTTGGGTGTCCGGTCCCCTTACTTCTCCCAGAGGTTTGTTTGTTTGTTTGATCCATTTCCTGTTGATAAGACGGCCCACTTGTAGAGATCTAGGATGGTGATGCAGTTGGGCGAGGCTGCATCCTGCCTCCCTTTCTTCCAAACCCCACTGACTGCCTGGACATGACCTCAGGCCTCTGCTCCCACAAGCCTGTGCAAAGCCCACCTCGGGATCACCCTACAACCAGCCCCCTTGCTGCTGCTGGAGGGGAAAAAAATCAGCCCTTTCAGATTAGGGCTCTCATAAATTCATGATCTTAAGATTTACCTGGTCTTTAGGATTACCTCACAATTGTATTGCTTACCCTCAGCCCCCTTACCCTAGACTATGCCAGTAGTTCTCAACCTTGGCAACCCATTACGATCACCCCAGGACCTTGGAAGAACCCCAGTGTCTAGGCTGCATCCCAGGTCAATCATATAAGGCTCTCTGGCAGTGGGTCAGTGTTTTGTAAAGCTTCCCGGATGATTCCGGTGCACAAGCCAGGATTAGAACCATTGCTTTTAAGCAGATAAATGCACCTCCCCGGTCATCAGAAAATGTGAGGTGATACAGTGTCTCCAATTCCTATCTGCTTACAAGTTTTTGTCATCCTGTTGTCCTCCCCCCAGTCTCAGAGGTTGAGGTATCCCTCTCTTTCAGGACAACACTTCAAACTGTGTCCTTTGTACTCATGTCTTTCAGACCTTCCAAAGACCTGCTGGCATCTCTCCTCTCTTCCTCTCTGCTGCATCTTCCCTTCATATTATTAGCAAGATTAAGACTCTCCCATCTTTGAGAAGGTCTCCCTGGAGTCTATCAAGTCTGTGTCTCCAGCCTCACACCCATCCACTTTCCACTTTGTTCTTTGAATTCTGGTAATTTTCTCCCTGAATACCAAGCTTTCTTAGCTGCATGAACTCTTACTAATCTTTCACAACTGCACTCAGTTGCTACATCCTCCATGAAAGGTTCTCAGAATCACTGGCTGGACCAAGGCTCATCCTTTGCATTTAGTACATTCAATGGACATTCTCTGGTTCTCTCTCCTCTTGTCTCAAATCTAAACTCCTTGAGGGCAAGAACCATGTCATTTTTATCTGTTACCATCAACACCTTGCTTTTTGTAGGCCTTCACCTGTGCTTGCTGAACTGAATTGCAAAGCAATTTTTCTCCCAGCTTCTTGGGCAGAATGATGGATGGGGCCTAACTGGCGGTTGGTGGATGTCATTTAACCAGGCCCTGTGCTTTTGTTCCTATGAATAACTGCCATGGAAATTACCTAGGGCAAGTGTTGGGGCTTTCTTTTGGATTTCATATTATGCCACAGAATAATATCACATTAACCTGTTAAGGATGAATTTTTAAACAATTCCAATACATGAATCGTCTCATTTAGCATCTCCACACTTTCCAAGGCCAATGACCCAACAATAATGGTCATGAATAATAGGAAGAAATAAGATTCGACAATGTGGCTTTTATTTTATATACATTTTTAGAAATTAACATTCATACCCCGAAGCAGTCTGTTTTACTTTAGCATCCAGCCTCATTTGCAGAGGCAGAACTGACCTAACTCTGCAAAGCAGCCAGAACAAAGCGGCATCAGTTTACTAATCCTTTTCTCTGTTTCCTTTTGTTTTCCTCTTAAGCTCTCCTGCAGAAGTACAGGTTACTACTCAGTCATACCCCAAATGCTTAGCTCCCTCAACAGAGTGGCTCTATCCCTACCCTGTCTGATTAATTAGCTGATGAGTCTAAGAAACTCCTCAGCCGTATGGCCCTTCCTGCTGCCAAGTTCTGTAAAATTCATAGACTGCATGTACTCATAAACACAGGAAAACACCTGTGAGCAATTAACCAAATACCCTTGATTTAGAGGCCTGGAAAATATGGGGATGGCCCGCAGACCGTTGGCACAGGTCTGTAATTATGTGAGACCACAACCAAATCATCCCAACGGCCAATTATAGGAAGGAGCATTCTTTCAAATACAACATGATGCTGCCTCTAAAAATAATCCTGCCTGAGATTCAGAGAGAAGTATCCTTTCTGAGGGGGCTGCTTTAAAGCAACAACGCGAAGGAGCTCAGAAAGGGAGTAGTGCCTCAGGCCGTTTCTCTGAAATGCGTGTGTAACAACGACAAGGGGAAAGCAAACCACCAAAACCAGTTTTAAAAATTCACTAAATTAAAAACTGTGTTTAAAATTATCCACCTGGAAAATGTAGCATATAACTCTGTCTGGCCTAGAAACAATATCCCCAGTCAATCAGCCAAGTCTGCCACCAACAGTGTGTCCAGGAGAACGCAAAACCCCATCTCTTAGAGCAGACGATCCACTGCAAAACAACAAAATAAAAAGGTCTGCTTAATTCTTCTATTTGCAAAAAATGAATTTCTATCACTCTGCAGTGTCCATTACTTTAGATCCTGTCTGACTGGAATATTTAAAATTAAACTCACAATATTGAAGAAAACCATCTATTTTTAGAGTCAGTCTCAAAAAAACCTCCAAGACCCTAAAAACGAGCTATAAGCATCCCCAGAAATTCTCAGAAAATTCTGTGGGTATGTATATTTTTCAGGGCAGCGGGGTGGGAAGTTTCTACAGCTACACGGTCTCCTGCAGTAGCCACTACGGCATGTGGCCACTGAGCACTTGATACACTGCAGCCTCAGGTGAGGTTTAATGTAGGTATAAAATTCCCACTGGGTTTTAAAGACTTAAGAGTGAGTGATAAAAAAATTTAAAGTCTCATTAATAATTATTATATTAATATAGAAATTATAGTATTTTGTATGTATTAGATGAAATAAAATACACTTAAAATTAATCATACTGGTTTGTTTTTATTTTTAAAATATGACTTCTAGAAAAACTAAAGCTGCTGTGTAGCTCACAGATTTCATTTGGATGCAGGTGTGTCTGTAGCTTTCATCAGGTTTGCAGAGGGCTCTTTTTCTTAAAGCAAAGGGACCTGTTGAGATGTAAATGTGCATCTTTCATCCTGCACTTCCACCTAGGCCTCGGACAGAGCCTAGCTCGGGCTCTGATGCAGGCAAGGCTGTCCTTCCGTTCGCTTTTGGAGACCTGCTGCCATGGAAACCTCTAACATTGCTGGTGTTTCCAGAGCCAAATGTTGACCCACCCATCACTTCACCACTGGCACACAGATTCTGTAACCTTTCTCCCTCTGGTCTTAGAAATCCACATAGCTATGATACTCCATCTAAACACTGACTATATTAATATTAGCCCTTCTTACACCAACCCTGCTCCTCCTGCAGGTTCTATTTGGGTCACAGGTATCTTTGAATTCCTCCTCTCCTCATTGCCTGCCCATGCCAGCACCTGCAAACAGTCATTTAGGCCTATCTGTCTTTCTGATACGCCCTTTTGTGCTTCTTTGTCACCACTGCCTAGATTATTGTCATAACCTCTCACCTGACCTTCCTTCCTCTGTATCATTTTCCTCACCACTATTAATTTTACATAACACAACACATAGATGACGTCTTATAGAATTGTACACCTGGAACCTATGTAATTTTTCCTAACCAATGTCACCCCAATAAATTTAACAATGAAAAAAAATCCAAATCTGATGATATTACTCCCTTGTTCAAAGATTATATCATGAAGTCCTCATTAGAGCCCCAAAGGCCTTCCCTAACCGTCTCAATGCATGCTTCCTCCCCACTGTGCTCCTACATACACCCCGGCCACACCAGGCAGACAGTTGTCTTTCATGCCTCATGACCTGGCACACGTGCTTCCCTCTGCCAGAGTGCCTTTTTCTCCCTCTCCCTCTCAAGACCTGCATTATCACCACCTCTACTCCACCCACTTTTGGACACTCACAGCACTTTGTATATATCTCCCTTGTGGCCTATATCATACTGTAGTGAGTTATTCACTTTTTGTCCTTGCTGCTTGGTCCAGTGCTAAGAACTGTAGGAATTTATCTGATATCCAGAGAAATTCCAAGTTTTAGCTTCTACGCTGTCTCTTCTAGAAATTCTTATCTGTTAAATGAAGAGATTTATACTAGCTATACTTATTAATATAAAATATTATGGAAACAACCTAAGTGTCCATTGGCAGATGAATGGAGAAAGAAAATGTGATGCACACGTGGAATATTATTTAGCCATTAAAAAAGGAAACCTGCCATTTGCAACAATATAAATGGAACTTGAGGGCATTATGCTAAGTGAAATAAGTCACAGAAAGACAAATACTGTATGATCTCATTTACAGATAGAATCTAAAAATGCCAAATTAATAGGAACAGAGTAGAATGGTGGTTACCAGTAGCTTGGGGAAATGGGGAGGTGTTGGTCACAAGGTACAACTTATACTTATAAGTTACACAAGTTCTGGGGACTTAATGTACAGCATGGTTACTGTAATTAACAACACCATAGTATATACTTGAAAAGTTGCCAGGAGAGTAGATCTTAAATTTTTTATCACACACACAAAAAATGGTAATTATGTGAGATAGTGGAGATGTTAACTAATTTTATTGCCGTAATCATTTTGCAAATACATATGTATCAAATCATCACATTGTACAATGGAAACTCACACACTTATATATCGGTTATATGTCATAAAGCTGGGAAAATAGAAAATAAAGGCAGATATAAACATAAAATTAGATATACAAAAGCATTTAATGTACTTCAGCTTGCAGGTGTTTAGGTATTTCCTTTGAAACAACTTTGTGGAGGAGAAGCTAGATATAGGGTGATGGAAAGAGAAGTCACAACAGGTGGTGAACTTATTATACAAGTTGACAGTGCACTGTGGAATTGTATGCCTGAAACCTATGTAATCCTTGCTAACAGATGTCACCCCAATAAGTCTAACAATAAAAATGAATTAAAAAAAAAAGAAACAACTTTGTTATAAAAGTAATAGGTATTTATTATGGAATACTCAAAAATTATAAAAAATAAATAGAAGAAATAGATCAGCATCAAGATCACTATTAATATTTGTCAATTCTTCCCAGTTTTTTTTAATATACAAAAATATTTTTATTTTTAGACTTATTGGGGTGACATTAGTTACCAAGAGTTACATAGGTCCCAGGTGTACATTCTACAGCACACCGTCTGTGTGTTGCATTGTGTGTTCACCACCCAGGGTCAGTTTTCTTTCCATCCCCATGTATTTGGCTCCCCCTTCCTCTTCTCCCACCCCCCTTACAACTTACCCCCAAATAACCCTTAAACTATTGACTGTGTCCATGAGGTTTTTTTTTTCCCAGTTTTTTTCCATGCACTTTTTATTTGTTTGACATACTTGTGATCAAATTTTGTGATCAAATACAAAATTTTAGCTACCACTGTTTTTTTTTCATTTTCTACCATGACATAAACAGTCCTCCATTATTAGTGTATAATCTTCATTAGCATAAATTTCTTGACTGCATAATCATCCACTACTCCCACCATATGCTCAGAATAGTGTTGAGTTTTAATAGAATGGTATCTAAAGGCATGAAATACAGCATCTTGGTAGAATGAACATTCAATAGCTCAAAAGGACCTCAGAGATCTCTAGTCCATTGTTTCTCAAAGTGCAGTCCTCAGACCAGCAGCGTCTGCATTATCTGGGGGGCTTGTTAGCAATGCTGTCTCTTGGGTCCACCCAGACCCACTGAATTCAAACCCACATTTTAACTGGATCTCCAGGTGATGCATGTGCACACCTGTATAAGAGACAGTGATAAAAAACAATGGTTCTCAACCTTAGCTGCATGTTAGTATCACTTGATGTCCAGGTCACACTTGAGACTAAATCAAAATCTCCAGAGGGAAGACCCAAGTTATCAGTCTTTTGTAACATTTCCTTGCTGAGTCCAATGTGCTCAAAAGCCATAGAAGAAAAAAACTGAGACCCCACCACAAACTGATTAGATGTTTATGTAGCCTTTTCTCTCTAGCTCTGGAGTTCTGTTTTTAAGCTCATTCTATAAATTTCTGTGAGAAATTCTCATAAAACAAGTCAAAGCAAAGCAAAACAGAACAATGATGAAAACAAAATAAAACCTAACAATGCTTTTAAGAAAATTTAGATTTAAAAATTTCTTAAAAGTTTCCATTTGTGTTTTCCTTTCTGCCCCTCCATGGCCTCCTTTACCCCTCTCCCAGGAGATTTCTGGCCAAGGTCAATGTTCTCTGGAGATCATGCTCACGGGCCACAAGAAGTGGGTTTTCTGTATCAAAGAGCTGAGAAACGACAGAACTACTTGAGTTCTTCTCAATAATTTTATTTGTCTTGGCACATTCTCCATGTTAAAGCCCCCCGTCTAATTTCTCCTACATTCCTGTATTTAAGTAAGCCAGTAGATTTTGAAATGATGGCTCTGTCTACACAATGCCACAACCACAGGTTGACAGAAAAGTCAAGGTTATAGCCATGCACTGTTTTTCCTAATTTTCCTTTCAATGAATTGACCATTTGAAAAACAAATCCCTGAGCTACCATGGAAGCCTTTGGTCGCCTAGCCCTGCAGAGTGTTTAACCATTTTCAACCCTGGAACCATGAGGAATATGCATTTTTTTTCAAAACTAGGACTTGGCATTTGTTTCCCTTTTCTAGATAAACCAGGATCATAGCACATGCTCTGAATATTTTGACATTGGTTATAATAGAACACTGGGCACATGGCATTACATTTGATCAATTAAAGGTGATTTTAAAATTCTTTAATCTTTAATCCCAGCTTTAGGGATTTTGGCATTCTGGTTCCATTTTCTTTCCATGTTTAACCCTAATTTAATACCTGTTTTAAATTGGAAAATGTTTTATTATTTTATTTTTAAATTATAGTTAATATTATATTAGTTTCAAGTGTACAATATAGTGATTCAACATTTATATACCTTAAAAGTGATTACCACAGTAAATCTAGTAACAAATTTTATTTTAAAAGTTTATGTTTAAACTTTTCACTCTAAGCAGTACAAAAAAAATGTTAAGATGTCTCACTTGTAGTTACTGATTATAAGCACTTATCTCTTTTTCCTCTTGACACCCACATTAAAGATTTTTAAGAAGTATAAAAGGAGAATGGGATGAGCACTATCAGTTTATGAGATTTTGAAATATTCCAGAAGACAGAAAGTAGCTGGAGGCATGGTGACCCGGAAAAAGGGAGGCTGGGACATTTATGCACTGACACCCTCTCCCCTAGGGCCCTAGGTCAGGGGCCACCCTGGGACTGAGCTGTGTGGAGTTCATGGAGGGTGCGATTGACTGCCAGTGTGGCCATGTGTGAGAGTTTGCATAGGGCTGTCCACCTCAATGGCCACTGGAATCTGAGCTGGGCTGCGAGGAGGTGAAGCTGGCACCAGAGGTGACACGACAGCCACATACCCCTGGAAGTGGAGGAGCCCAGATGCAATCCTCCATGTGAACATGACATTCCTGCTTAAAACTTTCTGGGGCTTCTCTGCTACCTCCCTCGATATGGGTTTCAGATCCTTTAAGCCCTGAAACACTGTGCGTATGTACATTTTGGGGGGGGGGGTGAGGAGGTCCATCATTTTCATCATATTTTCCAAAGGGTCCATGTGAAGTGTTTAAGAACCACAAGCAGAAAGCCCTAATCCTCAACATGACAGGTGAGGCCCTGCACAGTGCAGACTAATCCCCATCTCCAGAGCCTCGCCTCCCGCCAGCGGCTGCTCCTCAGCCTCCTTGCACCGTGAACACGAAGTTCCAGTCACAGAACTGCTCCCCAGCCTCAAACAGGCCGGACGCCCTTGAGACCACTTTGATTTAACACACCCCTTGTGATTTAACTCTCGCCCGTTGCCATCGTCTTGGCCCCTTCTCTGCCTGCGGAATTACCTCTTACCCTTTAAGACTCAGCAATAAAATCTCCCCTCTGCTTCTCCCTAGTTCCTTTCTCAAGGATTTCCTGATCAATCCAGACACCGACAGGGGTGGAGCTCACTGCTGGATGTCACTGTTCTTGTGCTGGTGTCTTCCACGCGTCGGTGGAACCTTGTGAGTACAGACCACGCCCCTCCCCACCCCAAACCATAACCTGCAATGGCAGATGGCAACAGTGTCGCTGCAATGAGTGGGGAGATGAATGGCTGCTCATCAGCTTGGCCCTGTCTCTGGAGCTTACAGAGAACCTGCCCTGGGAGGCTGGGATAGTCATAACCAGGTTTCCTGCTCGGGTAGTTTGAATCTGCCCTTGTCCAAATGTACATTCCCGGCTGATTTCTGTGTACATTTTAAGGATCCCCATGAAAAAAGAAAAATCAGAACAAGAAAGGAGATTTGGAAATTAAAAATGTAACTGATAAAAATACTCAGTAGGAAGTGTGAAGAGAGAGTTGGAGAAATCTTCCGGAAAGTAGGGAAACCACGGCAAGCCTGGTGTGCCTGTCCCTCCTTGAGGCATCCTGGACATGCCCTCTCACCAGAGCACGTATTTGTCACCCTGCCTTGCAATAGGCAAAGGACTGGGCTTTCCTCAGAGCTGGGACTGTCCCTTTCCTGCCCATCTGCTGTCTCAGTGCCTGGCACATCGTGGGCACTCACACACCTCTGTGTTGAAAGAATGACGCTGAATGCATAAATGAGTGAGGTAAGGTTCAACGGGGCTCGGGGCTGAGACGAAGCTCTGCAGTAACTAGCCCTGAGATTCATGGAAAAGGGGCGTGAGGGGGGATCCCAGAGAGCGCCCCCCGGGGAAAGGCTGGGCTGGAGGCGGTGGGCAGGTTGCGTCTTCCTGGGGGCTTGGCAGGCACAAGCGGCTGGAGCCACCACAGAGACTTCTAGGAGCAGGAAGGGGAGGGAAAGCTCACTTAGCAGTTAATATTTCTTGAGGAATTACTACATGCCAGGCACAGTGTCAAGGGCTTTTTATGTATTCTCTCACCTAAGTGTAACAAAAATCCCATAACATAGTATAATTTTTACTGTATTTTCTAGATGAGTAGGATAAGATGTATAGATACTAGGTATCTGCACTGAAGTTCCAGAGCTAGTAAGTAATGGAACCGGGACTTGAGAGAAAGGTCTGATCACGTCTGTGTTGTCTTAACCACCGGGCAGAGGCGGCCGCGGGCCCGGGCTGGCGCTGCCGGGGCCTGGAGTGCGCTCTGCACGTCGTGGCTCTCGCTGGGGCCCATCTGAGTGTCATGGCTGATGCCTTCCCCGGGTTACTGCGGTCGCCCTTTCCCAGAAAATGCTGCGTGGGAGAGACTAAATAACTGGGTTTGGGACATAATGGTTTTCTTCTGTTTCATGTTACTGGATTTGATGCACAGAAAACTGCCCGGAACCTCAAATAATTACAGTAAGATGACCCTGTTTCCTTCACGTGGCTGCAGCTGACAAGTGGGAGCCCAGAGGCCCTGCAAGGCGAGCGCCCTAACTGTCAGAGGGGAAGAGCCAGGGGCCACGGTCAGGACGCTCTGACAGAACCGCAGGCACAGCGTGGCACTGAGCAGACATCAGCGAAGAGCCTCCCTCTTGAAGGTCACAGACCTGCTTCTTATACAAATCATTTAATAAAAAGACCATCAAGTCATGCGATTAATTAGGGGAAATGGCAAGTTGTAAGACAATGCATGTAGTAGGATGTCATTTCTCAGGAAAAAGAAAAGAACAAATGCCCCACCAGGCAGTCTACAGGCTGGGAGACCATATACCCTACCTGCTAACAGCACTGTCTGTGAGGATGGGTCATATGCCTGGGAGACTTGGCTTAACCTATATTCTCACAATACTATGACAAACGTGTCATTGAGTAATGAAAAACAGCAGAATAAATAAAAGCAAATTGAGTTTAAAAACAAAGAAGAAAGTGACAGATGAACGCCGTTGCTCCTTGTCAGTCGGGATTAGAATTAGGGCTACAGTGACGGTGCTAATTCCGTTACTGATTGTCATGACCGTACCCCAGTCGTCCCACTCAGTTTTAAATCAGATGCATAATACACTTGCCCCCACGAGGTGCCTACAAAACATTGAGAGTTTCCAAGTTTGTTTGGATCCAGAAGAGACTGAAGGGATCATCTGATCCAGCATTTTTATAGACGAAGAGAAGGAAGTCATTCCCTGCCTCTGCCCTCCCCTTTCCCCAACTTCAGTCCTACCTGTCAGCATTCCTTTTGGAGACTCAATCCTAGAGCTACTGGCACAGGAGTAAGTCATGGACTGAGACCAGGGGAGCCAGGATCACCTAGATATTAGCTCAAGGCCAGCGTGTCATTAGGGCAGAGGCTGTGGGAGAGGGTTGGCGGCAAGAGATTGTTCTTTGGAAAGGGGCTGTACAGTGCCCACCTGGTGTGTGCAAAGGCACAGGTAAATGTGTGTGTGCTTGTGTGTTTGTGTGTGAGGCTGTGCACGTGTGTACATGTGCACTTGTGAATGTTTATTTACATGTATTGCAGAATGTGTGTGCGTCTGCATGTGTATGTGTGGGTGTGAATGTGAATATGTATGTGCGAGGGGAGTAGCTTTCTTTCTCCAAGCCAGGAGCTCAAGGTGGTGTTGCCAGGTGTTTGCAGCCCTGACACCACATAGGCACCTCACTGTAATTCGAGGATGTGGCAGAGGATGATTCTTCCTGTACCCTGGAGCAAACGTACTTTCTCTATCCTCAGGAAACTGGCCCGTCTCACTTCCAGCTATATCATTCATTTTCAGTTAAGATACCAATTCCTCTACCCCCTGCAGATAACAGCATGGAAACTGAGTATAGTATCCTGGAGTGGCTCATTGAGCTTCTATGGTGGGTAGAATAATTCTGAGACTCAGAGGTTAGAGCTCCACCTGACCCACCAATTTTAAGTGCCTTTACAGATGAATAAACTATTTTGTGAATAGCTGAAGAATAAACATTTTAACAGGTCTCAAAAAGTATAATATAAACTGTACCACATTACCAATTACTGCAAGGGCCACCTATTGCCTCCAACTGTAGAGGGACCCAGCTATAGAAAAAGCCCCGTTTCAGATCCTATAAAAAGTAATTTCTGCGTAGTCTTGGTCTGCAAGTGCTTTTCTTGCAGATGGAGGTACGGCACCTCACTGGACTGCCTTCTATGATGTGAAATACGAGGACCATCCAAAAACTATCCAGCCATGTAACCTGTTCTCATTATATTGACAATGGCTGGATTTTTTCTGGACAGCCCTCATACATTCTCTCAGATTCAGAGGGAGAATATAGAGACTATAGATTCTCCGTTAACCAGCACCGATAGGGATTGGTAGGTGCCAGATAAATGTAAGTAGACTCTCCATTAACCAGAACACAAGCAATTGGCAGAGTGCTTTTTGCTGGTTGCTTGAGATTTTGCTGGTTGCTTGAGTTCCAGTTGACAGAGAGTCTACTGTATATATTTAAATAGTATCTACATCTTTTAGGGTAAGACATGAACAATGTAATTATACAGACTCTAAACACTTTAGGCATGAGCACATTAAAAGAGAATGATTTACTTCTTTTCTTTGGTATAGCAAGCCCTGACTGTGCAAACCCATCCTATTAATAAAATTGGAATAAATAATATAATGCAAATTCATGTAAAGGAAGCAGTAGAGAAGTAAACAGCATAGAAAAAGTAATGACTACAATGCATTAGATGGGGAGCAAGGCCAGGCCAGGTGGAGCTATGACAAACTTCATCAACAGATGGTTGTGTTTTGGGTTGGGGTTTGTTTTGCTTTACCCACTCCTGTACCTTGAGATGGCAGCTCACATAGGCCATTGAACCATATCACATGCCAGTGTTGACAGGAAGTGACGTCGAAGAGGTTGGGAACGTATGAATACAGAGAGGACCTGGGAGAGTATAAAGGTGGAAAATAAGCTTTCAGGGCAGTATTCCCTGGGACACAAGGATGACAATGAAGATGAGACGAAGGCATACTGCCGCGTTTCTACGTAGCATTATTCTACCCAAGGACTGCTCGTTGGTGTTTGTTGACAGAAATACAGTGGGGCATAGAATCTTCTCCTCACCTCTTCCCATGCTCATAAGCTCTTAGTATCTAGTCCCCTAACGTCGTACATTTTTTAGTGACTTTTTATCCTGGCCCAATCATAACCAATCATTTCCTCAAAACATGACTACTTTAACAGCATTTTAGTAATAATATTCCTTCTTGCTAACCCTAAGTATGCAAACATTTCTTGGAACACCGATTACTTTAATGGGAAAATGTGCAGGGCACACAAATGACGGGTTGCTGGCCTCCGCTGACAGTCCTCTCTCTAAACACACCGTGAGGACTGCAGCCTTTCTGGGGCTCAGTGTGTCTTAGGCATCTCGGGATGCCCAGCGCTTTTCACATGACACACACTCAACACTGTTGAACTAAACTGA
This sequence comes from Lyroderma lyra, assembly GCA_004026885.1. Taxonomy (NCBI): domain Eukaryota; kingdom Metazoa; phylum Chordata; class Mammalia; order Chiroptera; family Megadermatidae; genus Lyroderma; species Lyroderma lyra. The sequence goes on from PVJL010003357.1 coordinate 125,806, forward strand.
ACCGTTGGAACAATTTTCCTCTGAGAGCTGCACCGTCACACATATAGACATCAACTCTGCCACTCCTCCATCCCCACCCCGCCCCAGCAACCTAGCTGTCCCCAACTACTGTAAGTAGGAACAGAAGCTCCCTGACCGCACGACATAGCCCACAGACGAACCAGCCCGTTTCCCGTGTCTTCAGGACGGCTGGCATGCTATCCCCGTGCTGCCCTCCTCTTCACTCCTTCACGTTCCCCTGCTCCTCCCTCCACACATTTCACCTGGGGACTTTTTATCACAAGAGAGATGGCCCTGGAAAGGAGAACACATTTACAGCAAATACTCTTCATCGAATATGTTGGACACTGGCAGTTTTTATGCTGATGCGCCTGTCACCACATGAGATGTTAGTTCTTCTGTGTACATTACCTTATATAACGCTTGCAAAAGCCCGAAGAGCATGCTCTTTTCCTTACTCCAGAACCTGGAAGACCGGGGCTCAGGGAGAGTGAGCAGTTCACTCCAGACTGAGTAACTAGTGAGTGGCTGCCAGTGTCTGACCCCCAGAAAGCAGTTCCCCTCCCCTCCCCACCCCCTACCCCCCCAGGCCCTGCTTCCCCTATCTCCCAGGAAGACTCCTTTTTGCCCCAGGGAAGGATGAAAGATTTCTAATGTGCTATAATTTTGTTCCATTTTCCTATCCATCTCTAGTATCAGAGGAAAAAGAGGTTTTTATTATATATTTTTCTTGGTAATAAAAATAAAATTTGTTGCACAGTGAACCATTTAGGAAATACAGAGAAGCAAAAAGAAGAAAAATTGTCACTCGTAATCCCACCACTCAGACATAACATGTTTAAATTTTGTTATGAATCTTTGAAGGTATTTTTGGTTGGAACATTTTTATGGGTTGATGCTATACAAACAGTTCATTTTGAACACATAGTTCTAGGCCAATAAATGGCTCTAGGGCATTCAATTGTGTAGATGAGCCATACTTTAACCCACACCTAATGGGGTGTGTGTGTATTTTAACAATTTGGGGATAAACATGTCTGTAACTATCTCTGCACATTCGAATATTTTTTCAAAAAGCAAAAAATATTGTTTACTCATTTCATGAATGGTAGAACGCCGTCTCCCAAAGTATTAAAGCTAAAAAGAATCAAACCAAAAAAAAAAAACAAACCCCCTTACTCTAAATCAGAGGTCCACAGACTTTGCTGGTAATGAGCAGGTAGAAAATATTTTAGCTTGCAGCCATATGGTCTCTGCCACTCGAGCAGGAAAGCAGCCATAGACAATATATACATAAACAGGCATGGTTGCACATCAACAAAACTATTTAAAGACACTTAAATTTGAATTTTGTGTTATTTCCACATGTCATAAAACATGGTCCCCAATCTTTTTGGCACCAGGGACCAGTTTTGTGGAAGACCATTTTCCATGGATGGTCGATGGGGAGGATGGTTTCGGGATGATTCAAGCTCCAGTTGCAGCTTAATTGTCACCTACCACTCACTCACAGGGTTTTGATATGAGTCTGCAAGCAACTGATGTACTATGGTCTCTGCACAGTGAAGCCTCTCTGCTAATGTTAACCTGCATTTATAGCCACTTCCCAGTGCGAGCATCACCACCAGCTCATCGGGCAGTAGATTCTCATAAGGAGCACGCAACCTAGATCCCTCGCATGTGTAGTTCACAATAGGGTTCGTGCTCCTGTGAGAAGCTAATGCCTCTGCTGATCCGACAGAAGGCGGAGCTCAGGGGGTAAGGCGAGTGATGGGGAGCGGCTGTGAATACAGACGACACTTCACTTGCTCTTCCGCTGCTCAGCTTCCTGCTGTGCAACCTGGTTCCTCACAGGCCACAGACTGATGCTGGTTCGTGTGGCCTGGGGAGTTGGGGACCCCATCATAAACCAGCAGTTTTGTTTATTTTTAAAATTCTCTTCCAACCATTTAAACATGTAAAAACTATTCTCAGCTTGAGACATACACAAACAGGTGACTGGCTGTAGTTTTCCCACCTTTGCTCCAAATCATCCATTCTTAGTTAAGAGTATGTCACCAGGGAGAATTCTCTTTCCAACCCTTCCTTCTCCTGACTACTGTTCTACAGGTTCAAAAATTCCTTCCATTTGCTTTAGTTAATTCTCTTTCAGGTGGATCTGATTATCTGACCAAAGTAATTTGCACTAAGGAGTGATTGGCTAGGACCAGTCTTGCCTCTGGGAATTTCCATTTAAAAGAACATGCACAGATGTAGTTAACTGGATGTTGGAGAAGACATTTTTGAGTAGCAGGATACCCAATTCTTCATTCAGGAAGTGGATTTTGGTGTTACAAGGCTTGCCGGAAAGGCTAAGATGAGTTGTCCCCTGGGTAACTTACTCTCTAATTGAGGAGGCAGGACAAAGAAATTAAAAAATTAAACCAGAGGCTTTTAACAGTCAAGAAAATGATAAATAAATTAAATGGGGAAATTATGATGGAGACTATTATAATTGCCCAATGGTATTAAGCCTGGGAATTTGGGGGCATTTCTCTGCACATTGGTGAACACAGGACTTCATCCTTTGCCTTTTGTGGATAATGGCTTCACAACCTTCTCAGGGGCTCAAGGCTTTTTCCCAGAGTCCCTACTTTATGGATGTACTTGTGCTATTATATGCATAAGCAATTGGTTTTAAGAGTTTTTAAAATGATTAAGCAGCAACCAAGCTAGGAGGCCATTCTTGAGCCTTTATTAAATGTCTAGATTTGTAAAACTCTGGACAAATGCATTCATGAGTCCTGTATTGACCAAGCCTGGGAGTTTCACCACTAACTCTAAGGCCACCATTGGACAAGCAAAGGCAAACAGCGCAACATGTGTTGATGTGAAAACATTTCCTGCAAAGGTCTTCCCACACCAAAGAGGTAGAAAAAGGTAGGTTACCTGACTGAAGTCACAAGAATCTTCACCCCTGAAAGATGCTAAAAAACCGGCCTAGAGGGCCTATAAGGCAGTGAGTGTTCCCTAGCAGTAATGTGTGTTTACCTTCCCCTCAACCCTGGTCAGATGAGCCAGAAGCTGGAGCTCAGCTGTGCCCAGAGCACAGGGGAGGCTTTGGAGTGGTCTGAGCAGGAAATGCCAAGAGAAGCCCCAGGGTTACTAGAGGAAGCTTAAAGGTCAACATCTGGGCATCAGACTGCTTCTGAAAGTATGTGGTGAAAAATACACCTTTCCCCTAAATTCTAAAAATTGCTACCCAGATATTCCCTTTTTCTTAATCACTCAATTTTCCCTTCAATGACAAGTGCTAATAGGTCATTAAAATGATCTGCATATTGCTAACCCGGGCTCCTGGCAACTGCTGCTGGCTGGAAGCCCTTGACATTGTCTTCCTGTTTCTGACCACGGCTGCGCTTCATCGGGCTCCTTGCCTTGGGCAATGGCCAGGGTTTGATGGTTCAGAGAAAGGCAAATGGGTCAGCTAATTAAAATCTGTACTTTTAAAAACATTTTTCTTTCATATTGTCCAGGTACAACTTTCTTTGAGAAAGCCAAAAATAAATTCTGGGCTTAGATGGTGTCAACAAAATTGCTGTCTTAAATTCTAAATAGCAGAAAAACAAAGACTTACCATGGAAATTACTTAGCTGTAACTGGGGGTATAGGTATGATGCTATTATTAACCTCCTTTACTAATGGATGTGTCAGGAACTGCAAAGAAAGGGCCCCTTTGGTGGCCACATGCCAGATCCACAGTGAACTCTTCTTCCTTTGGTAACTGTAATTCTACATCTGTCTCTAGACTTTCTCACCTCAGGTATAGAGCTCTGCAAGCGTCCAGTGGATCTCAGGTATCAAGTACAAGGGAGGAGTCCAGATTCGTGTTGATAAATGAATGTTCCTGCTACTGTTGCTCTTCTGAAATGTTCCCAAATGAAGCAACAATCAAGTCCCCGAGCTTCAGGTATCTTATTTTGCTATCCACTATAATAACTCTTGTCTGTGTTCGAGTAACTCATTCCCTTTGGCAATTCAAATGAGAGCTTGAAGCAAGAAAGGGGGAAAAACTACAACCACACTGTCTACTTGTTTATAGTTTTTTTTTCTCGGGAAATGTGAGAGTGCTATAATTTTTGAAAATTAGAAATGAAACAATGTCCCTTTGAATTTATAAAGCACAGGGGTTTTCAGATTAGGGAGTTCAAGTTTTCTTTTATAGGTGACAGTATTTGTGAATCTATTGGATGGATGACGATCAGGCTGGCCGTGCGAGCTGAAAGGGTGATCATTCCTCCTACCCAGAGCACAGGGGAGGACCCAGGAGTCACTCAGGCTGGACTCCAAAGAGAGGCCTGCGCAGAGAAGTAAGAGGGTCTCCAGGGCGTGTGTGTCAGACTTCACTAAAAGAGCTTTACTGGGGAGGTCATTTACTATTCGGAACCGGACTCCCAAGCCTGAAGAGACCGAGAGGAGGCCTGTGCCTGCCTTAGGAGGAGGCTGACCCAGCGAACTGGTTTAAATGGGACCAACAACAATGGTACCGTCCCGTTTCCAACGTTCAGCCTAGTCTCGCTGGGCTAAATTCAAGGCGTCAGTAGCCTGATCATGTGAATCCGGACAACCGGTCTCATCGGTTTTGTTAGACGTGGGTGCTTCTGGGGTCGGCATGAAGAGAAGGTTCAAAGTTTGGCTCCTGAGGTCACTTTCTGTGTCTGTGACTACAGGCTATAATGTGGATTTCTGTTTGTTTTGGTTTGGCTCCGTTGCTTTTCTTTTCCCTTTCTCGTCTTTCTACAGCAAAGTTAATTTCCCCCTCACTCTCTTTTTTTTACCCTTTATTTGCCAAAGACAACACAAAAGAAGACCCGAAAGAAATTCAAAATGGGGAGTTTTCTACGAGAGAGAAGGGGGTGACTTCAAGGGCTTCCGTCCTGTTCTCTGGACTCTACATTGGTATCAACAGCACAAGCGAGGGGCAGTGGCCACCTGCTTTCAGAGCCTCCTTTCCTTCCAGCCTGTCTCTTTCCATGCTGTTCTCCAAAACTGTCCCCAGGTGCCATGGCGCAGTGGCCACGGGAAACTGGCCTCCTGCCTCAGACACCACTCAGAACTCTCAGCGGCCTTGTATGCTGGGTCCTCGGAATTAGAAGGATCTTAGAGCTCATCCAGTCTTGAAATCTCTTTACCTCTACCGTTCTTAAGAACTCAGAATGAACATTTATGGAATAGCACATACCAAGCCATGTTCTAAGTATTTTACATATGTGTTAGGTCAGTTGTTCCTCATACAGCCTTGTGAAGGAGTCACTACCATCCCCATTTTACAGATGAAGAAACTGAGGCAAAGGGAGGGTCACTGACTATGCCCAGGTGGCCTTCTGGAAGGTGTCAGAGGCTGCCATTCCTATTTACACATTCTACATTCTAGCCGATTTGCTGTTCACACCCAAGGTCTTCTCTGTCCTTCTTCTGCTCACCCCCATTCTCTTTACCTGAACCCTCCCCCCACCGGTCCCTCCCCCAAGATCGGTAGTGCACAAGCCCTCCCTGTCCCTCCTGGCCCAGGGCACATGCATCTCCTCCAGAGAGCCACTCCTACTTGCCCTCAGCTAGAGTCAGTATCATCATTCTGCAACAGCCACGTGCTTTGTTGTGCTGTGTGGCATGTGCTGTGTTCTGCCCTATATCCTAATGAGTCACATGCACCTTCTATCTTTAAAATTGTACAGTATGACACATATCTGATTACTCTCTGTGCTCCAACATCACCTAGCTCACACCTTGGCACACAGCAGACAATTTCTGTTGCAGTATTTACCACATTTCAGGGGGGAAAAAGCCTGAATAAATATGCACACTATAGGTTACATCACTTCATAGACCAATGCCCTGTTTTACACACTGCACTTAGGCTCACTGCCTATATTAAATACATATTAGAAAAGGAATATTTCCATGTCAGTCAAATGCTATGCAATTTTTCCTGAGGGGGAAAGCATCTGTGTAGTGTGTAAACCTGTGACAACAGAGCAAGAAATCTGACGACCCCCACGAATACATGCAGGGCACTGCCAGCCCGGGTGAACTGGGAGTCACGTTGCTTCTCTGCATTCTTCTGTGGGAAAGAAAGCACTTCTGTCTGGCCTCTACTCTACCACCACCCTCTCTGGGCCCGTGAACTTTTGAACCAGGGCAGTGGTATCTGCTCAGGATGACTCTCCCATCTACCAACATGCCCACAGAAATGTCACTGCTTAACTGGGAGCCTTGGGGTTCAGCCACAGCTCAGGCCACTACCCTCAGGGTACAAAACAATTCCACCCTTGTATAAAGTGGCGCACTTAAAATTCAGCATCAATGACACTTTCAGCCACATGGGTAACTTATGAAAGAGTCTACGTCTCCTCCTTATTTTCATGTAAGCAAAAGGAGAAACAATCAGGCAGCAAAAGCAGCTCACACAATATATTTTGCTGTGATAATCTGCAGGATCTCACATAATTAAGCATCAGTTTAAAATAGACATTTAAATCATCCTCCAACCCCAGACTTAACACTGTTTGCAAATATTCACTGAAGTCAATAAAGTGAGAGATTTTTATTCTGGCTATGCATCAGATTCCTTGTGGAATTTAAAACACACACACACACACACACACACACACACACATGCAGTAGGCTCTCCCTCTGGAAATTCCACAATTAAAAAAAGCTGCATTGTTCAGTATGATGTGAAATGTAAAGTCTGGGTTGAGAATTACTGTGACAAAAGGAGACATAAAAACAATGGGCACCTCTCTCTCAAGGCTCGTCTCTCGCTATTACTGCCTTTTAATCAGAAGGGTGAGAGAGGCACATCAGTGAGAACATTAGTTCTGCAAGTGGTGAGACACAGGAGTCATGTTTCAGAGCAACAGAAAACAGTGGGCGGCTGTGTTGTCAACACCAGAAGTAATACGTTTTCCGTAAGAACAAACCAAAACACATCTAAAACAGCAAACGCTAAAAAGAGAGGCATCATAAATTCAAGGCTGTGGAACTTATATTCCATTCGCATTCAAACACCATTAATTAATTACTGGCGACATTTTAGTATTAAAATAAGACCAGAATGGTGAAGATTCATAATTGCCCGAGACTCTAAGGAAAAAGCAAGCGGTTTACTGAAAAATTTTAATGAGCCATAGTCTAAACCGAATAGAAAAGTCCGTGCTTTCCGTTCGATAGCATGCAATTGACCTACAAGATGATTCCAGCGCGCTCTGATTGATGGCCGAGCCTACGAAACACAGAGCCCTCCGCTTCCTCCTTTGGTGCGGCAGATGCAGCTGGATTGGATGCAGCCGGGGCTCACCCCAGGCCCTGCTCTCTAACTACTCTTTTTCTTTCTGACAGTTCACGCCAGGGGTGAATCTTCACGCTGTTAAAAGGTACTTTCATTGTTCTGTTCACCCTGGAAGCAGGCTGTGTTCTCGCCCTTTGTAATACAACCAGAACTTATCATTCTCACACGCTATTGTTTCAGAGCGTCCTAGTCGCTGGTCTCTGTTAAGAGAAAGGTGAAGTGTTCTAGCAACTAATCTGGAGAAAAAGGAGCTAATAAATAAATAAATATTTAATATATATTACATTTATATAGTTTATGTAATATATTATATTATATAATATATGTTACATTTATGTCGTTTATGTAATATATTATATAATATATTACTATATATATACACACATATATATATGTATATATACATATATGTGTGTGTGTGTGTGTGTATGTATACACATTTCCAGGGAAAAGATTGGAGTTCTAAAGGATCTTCTGACAATAATACCTGAGCCTAAAGTGGGAACCCTAGAAGGTAGAACTTCAGGGATTCAGAGTGCGGGGACTGACAGAGCTTTGGCAAGACGGGTCTTTCAGAAACTCCCGTCGTAGCTTGTTAGGATCCACCTAGCCTGTGGGTTCCAAGAACCCTGGTTCGCGGGTCCATGCAGAGTCTGGGAATAAAATGGGCGTGGGAATACCAGGTAGCAAGAATGCCCACCAACTCTCTCTTTGGGTTCCTAGCACAGTTCGGGATTCCCTCCCCCTTCTGCTGAGGCTGGATTATTCCAAGTTAACCCACCAGTGCATCACCCAGTTCGTTTTCTCCTACACAAGTTCTGGCAGTTTTCCTGACAGCACTTTCAAAATTAAAAGCAGTCACGTTTGCTGTTGCTTAACAGCTCTGACCAAAGTCCTGCCATCTGTACACAGCGGGGACCTTCCCCACCCGATTTCCCATTTCCAAGCATTATGGGGAGTCAGATGCCTGCTGTGGAAGAGGGTTAACACGCACTCATTTCCTGTTAGCAGTCTCTGAAAGAGCGCCCAGAAATGCCCTGAGTTCACCTGGGTTCCATCAACAATTCATTCTGGCATCCCCATCTCACACAGCTACTCTGCGGCCCTCAAAGCACACCTAGGTATGCCAGGCCATACGGCCGATCTCTGGTCCAGAGAGTACGGGGACTCTGTCCTCGGGCAGAGGAATGGAAATTTCATAGAGGTGTAGGGGTGGGCTTCCTAAATGCACATGAAACATTTTCCAAATTGCCGTCCTCCATTTTGTACTTAAAATAATCTAACAAGCGTTCTGGGAGCCAGAAGTGGGGGTTAGGTTTTACCTAGATTATTCTCTTTGGAAGGAAGCCCACAAGCTCCAGCAAGCAGGGGACAGAATCAGAGCAAGTGGCTTTGCCATTAGAAAGCGAGAGTTCCCTCTGCCTGGCACATGCGCGCACTGACCACAGGCTCCCACGGCTGAGGGCAGGGACCTGCGGGAAGACCCCGGGGCGGCACGTAAACGTCTGTGCAGCAGCCAGCCGCCCGCTGCTACTGACAGAACTCTGAGAGTCATTCCGTTCCCAGTTTTGACAGGTACAATTTAGTAAACCTGCAAGGAGGGGATATTTATTATAAGAAAAAGGCTGGAGGAAGGGTTGGGGGCTAAAAGTCCTAGATGTATTTTTAAATTATACTGTATTTGTCTTTGCTTTCACTTGTTCATATTCTTCAGGGAAAGGAGAATAATAAAGTCTCAGAAGGAAGACAGAGTGTTTGTTGGCTCGCTGTGAGGCTACATTACAGAAACCTTCTCTGTCAGCAGGGAAAACGCAGAGCTGTTAGTTGGAAACGTGAGAGAGCCCCACGGCTTGCTTTCCTCTGCCCAGGCCGCTTCCCTCTGGAGGCCGAACAGGGGTGACACAGGCCTCAGCAAGCCGTGGGGTGACATAGGTGTCCCACTGGGCTGACCGCCATTCAGTGAAATGTAACTTTAGCGGGATACCATGAAAAACAGGAAGGTGGTTTAGGTGAAGCCCACCGAATGCATGTGTGCTGCAGTGACACCAACGGCGTTACACACCTGCCACCTCTGCCTGCGGCCCTCAGCTCCCACACCTCAGCTGACCTGGGGAGTGAAGCTGAACCAAAAGTCGGGTGCTACCACAAGGGACACACGGATTTTGTCTGTCATCATACTTCATGTACTGTTAACAAAGGACGTACATTTTAAAAAACTGTTTATAAGATATTTTGTTAAATTTGAATGAACATTTGAGAAATAGAAACTATGATATTCGTAACAGTCATAACTTTGCTTTTACATGTATACACAGAATTAAAAAAAAAAAAAAAAGCACTTAACCCCATTTGCTGTGATCCAAAAGAGACATGTCAAGACTCTAAGGTTGAATTACAGTTGCTATGGAAACCAAAAATGTAGCCATCAAGATTTAGGGGCCTCCACATTCTCGACTATTGTGTTGTTTGAAGAGGAAACTTTAATTGTTAAGTAAATGAGTAGAACACCTAAATAATTTTATATGAAGTCCTTAAAATATATTTAAATATCACCTAATGTGTCTTTTGCTGCTTTGGGGTAATTTTCCCCAGCAACTGCTGGGGGATGGATTAGAAATATTTATTGATCACTTATGTATACAAAACACATAATAGATATTCCAGGGGGTTCCCTGGTGGTGTAGTGGCTAGGCTTTGACGCTCTCAATGCCACAGCCTGGGTTCGATTCCCAGTCAGGGAACTACCCCCCAAAAACAAACAAACAAACAAACAAAAATTAGATATTCCAGTAGATGGGAGGGATAACACATTAAATACACAGTCTCCCTATATAAGAAATTTCAATAGAGTTGAGATTGAAAAAAAAATTCACAGACAATAACCTCGATACCTTTATAGAATTATATATTAGCAACAAGTTATCTTAATTATATTTTGGCTGAGGGGCCAAGAACAGAAAGGGCTGAAGAAGTATATCTTACAGTCCCAAAAGAGCTGGATTTTAAACCAAGTTTTTTGGTAAATAATTTCTTCTGTCATTGTAAAAGTCATGTGTGCTAATGGTAGAACAATTTGAAAATACTGAAAATTTCAGAGAAAAAATTAACATCAGCTATAATGCTAATATCCATGCTAACACCTTGGTGTATTTGCATTGCTTTTTTTCTCTGGAGATACAGGTACAGGTAGTTGGCACTTTGCATAAGACTGTGTGACTGTCAAAATGACCAGACATGTTGAAACCATGCAAAGTCATTTTAATAGTAAACGGGGAAAATGCAATTGTTCTGTGAGCTTTAAAATTTTTTGTCAAAACATTAAAAATTCTTTGTGTTGACTATAAATATGTAGGGAAACAAAGTAGTAAAATTAACATTTAGTACACTGTAATTTAAATTACTAAAAACAATGAAAATCAAAGTGTTTTATTTCTTTGTAAAAACTTAGCAAAAGTAGTTTGAGTGGTGCTTGTCCACTTTCAGTGTATAAATGAGGATATGGAGCAAGCATTTTTCCTAGACATTTGGCAAACTATCCCACACCTTCCTAAGTCTGGATCAGCTGCCAACATTTGATCTTTTCCACTTTCAATGATGTGAAATATCTTCGAGAGTTCCTTTAATGTAAAATTTTTTTGTTTGTTGTTGTGTGCCTGAATCTCTTCCTCTGGGACATTTCCATCCTTTTCTCATCACCACTTTCCTCGTTTTTGTCAGTTTGACCTGTCCCGGGTTCCTCTGGTTCCGTAGCTAGAGTCTCTCAAATGGCTGCCGGTCGACACCCATGGTCAGCCATTCCTTCTATCACCCCACTTACATTTTACTTCCACCACTATCACTTCCTGTTTCTTTGCTGCACTTTCATTATCGTTGACCAATGCCCTCTTTCAACTACTCATTTAAAAAAAATGCCACATGGATTTATCACTGGGAGACGAGGAGACAACACAACCCCACAATTTGTTGTTTGTGTGTAAACTGAATAACAGATGTTAGCAGATGTTATATGGTTCAATGACCAATGACAGGCAGACTTGGAAAGAAGTGATATGATTGGCTACTGATCTTGATATTCATCTGTCACATAGTGATTTGTGGATTGAATTGCTAGCAATGAAGTTTACTTTATGCAGTTACAGTTAATATATCAGGATAACTGAAATTTAAATTGTGTTGAGTAACTTCTGTTATTTAACTAACCCAGGGTGATTAAAATTCATGCATCTTAAGCTTATGCAAAGCCCACACTGCCTGAATGTATATGCTTTTTCAAAATTAGTTTTTCACAAAGCTGAGATCATGAATATACATTTTTGTACCTTGGTTTAATTTTTTTTCTTTTTACTTAGCATTGTATCATAAGATATTAACTAGTCTCCAGTGATACTGTCATATAGAGTGAGTAACTGGGAAAATATCAAGGGAATGGTAAAATGAGAGCTATTGGCAAAGAGTGAGCCGCTTCCTAGTGAGAAGTAGCATAGGGAAAAGCACAGATGTACGCTGTCACGTCAAAAAGAAAATTACTTTAGAACATAGGATCTATGTTACAATAAAAATGACAATAATGTAAAAAAAATCCATTTTTCCATGCTTTAAAATCAATAATAGTAATAGCTAACATTTATTGAGCACTTACTATATTCTGAATACTTTTCAGCCACTATCTCACTTACTCTTCAAATCTTAGTTGCTGTCATTACCATCTTACACACGAGGACATTGCTGCTCAGAGGTCTTCGTCACATTGCTGTTGGGGCAGAGCCAGCAAGGAAACCCAGATCTACACAGTCCTGCCCACTGATGACTCCACAATATATTGCCTCATGAAAAGCATCTTTCAGTTTACATAGCTTTTTGTATCAATTGATAACAGGTGTGCACTTGGGCAGGTGATACCAGGTTTCTGAGGTGCATGGGGCTGAAATCTAGCCTATGCCACGAGCCGAGCCTGAAACAGCAGACTGCTCACTTCCAGAAGGGACGCCCTTTTCTAATTAGTGCAGAGGTGCAGTGTGGGTGAGTCTTGGTCCTGATGGACTTGACTGAGTCTCACCACAATCCCCAGGACTGACAGAGCAGTTAGGATAACTCCAATTTTCTACTAAAAATAACTCCCTAGGGCTCACACTGGGTAAGCGATTTATTTACCTAAGGTGAGAAACGAATTGGTGCGACAGACACAGTTGAGGAAGGGATACAATTCCAGGCTGAGCAGGTTATTTTGAGACAAAGGGCAGTTGGGGATTGTGAGCTGTTTGGAAGTCAGGCTGTACATCTGCCTCGAACAGAGTGAAATAGCAAGGTCCAGCTGTCCACCTGGGACAGATTTCCCTGGGCAGCTTGCTTCTTCCACCTGGCTAAATCATTGCTCATCCAGAATTTTGGTTCCTTCCTGCCTTTGGCTCCTTCCTGCCTTTGGATCAGATCTTTGGAGGCCCCCCAACTTCCCTTGAGAGGTAAATATAATATACGAGGGCTGTCCAGAAAAATATCCAGTCATAAATGCCTCTCATTTTCATATTACATGGCTGGATACTTTCCAGACAGCCCTGGTATAATCACCAGGATTTAAAGAGTGACTGTGAAAGCAAATCTCCCTTTACTTCATCACTGCCCTTCGTAATTGAACTTACAGATCTTTTTAAACTAGGGAATGGTAATTAATGTTGTTACTATCTTGAGAGTAACCAGGCCTAGGATTCTACTGAGTGCTTCTCAGCTACACTGTGTATACCCTTACTTTACAAAGAAATGCTGCTGCATAAACCAGATCCTTCAGAATTTCCCATTTCTTTTGGATTTACAAGCTTTACAAGAATTCTTGTAAGAAAAATGGCTCAGTTCGAAACAACTCATCTTGCTTCCAAGAATAGCCAAATGGTTAGCAGACCATAGAAATAATATTTGAAAAACAGGTCTCTGGTCAAATATTTGGAAAATTCTAGGTACTATACTTCTTTGGAGTGTGACAATACTCTCTCAGAGTCCTTCCTTGCAGGTAAAAAACATTTTTAATTCTTACAAACCTATTTTTTTCCACATAGTTAACTGAAGTGAGAAATTCAACATTAACAAAACCTTCTTTATTTTTCTCATTTCTCATTTATTGATATCCCGAGGGACTAGTGTTCTATATCATGTTTTAAGAAATGCTGGACCATGGCCATGAACAAATTTGGGTATAAATAATTAATTCTCTATTTAAACTCAGAGCTACTTCCTGTCCCTGAGCCTTGAGCCTAGGGCTACAAGGGACAGTGACAGGAAATAGATGCAGAATGGCCAGACTCTCTTACTGAGGGAAGCAACAGCAGTTTCTAAACCTCAGTGGTGTTCTGTGTATTTGAAATGAAGAGTGAGAGCAGGCAGAGGGGGCTCTGTCCCCCCTCACTCTTCCACCAGAGCAGCTCTGCTTTATCTGCCTCCCATACTGAGATTTCTTATAAGGTTTCATTAGAAAAATTAAAAAAAAAATTCCATTGGCAAAACAGAACAAAACTTAAAAACCAACAATAAAAAAAAAAAAAAGAAAGAAGATAAAATGGGCAGTAGTGTTTTAAAACACACAGGAAGCAAAAATCTAGAAGTATTAATAATAAACACTTTCTAATACCTTCCACAGTTACTTAACCTCTCTGAGACTTGGTGCCATGAATTGAATGTTTGTGTCCCCCCAATATCTAAAAACAAACAACAAAAGAACAATAACAAAAAAACAGACCCCAAAACAAGATCAAAAAACATATTTTAAGAGCTAATCCCCAAAGTGATGGTTTTGGGAGGTAACTGGGATTAATAAAGTCATGAGGGTAGAGCTTCCATGATGGAATTAATGAAAAGAAGAGACCAGAAGTCTCTCTCTTTTCCTGGTGAACATACAGCAAGAAGATGGCCTTCTGCAAACCAGGAATCAGGCCCTCACCAGACACCAAATCTGCTGGCACCTTGATCTTGGACTTCCCACTCAGCCTCCAGAGCTGTGAGAAATAAGTGCTTGTTGCTTAAGCCATCCAGTCTATGTCAGGTTGTTATGGAAGCCCAAACTGACTAAGATACTTGCGTTTTCCCATCTGTGAAATGGGAATAATATTATAAAGATTAAAAAAAAATTTTGGAACATAAAGCAGAAGCTTTATACCATTGATATCCAACCTTTTGGCTCCCCTGGGCCACACTGGAAGAAGAACTGTCTTGGGTCACACATAAAATACACTAACACAATAGCTGATGAGCTAAAAAAAGTCGTAAAAAAACTCATGTTTTAAGAACGTGTATTGGGCCACATGCAAAGGCATTCTGGGCTGCAGGCTGGACATGCCAACTTTGTACTAAATTTAAGGTACAATGGGAACAGGCAGCGGATGGAAGAGAAAGTAAGTATACAAGGGCTGTCAGGAAGGCACCCAGCCACGTAATCTGAAAAATAGAGGCGTTGTTCCAGACTGCCCTCATGTGTCAGATTTCGACTTCCCATCACCTGAATTCCCTTCCTATGTTTGAGAACATCACTCACCACTTGTGTATGTGGTGGGAGGCCAACTTGGCGTTGCCACTGGGGGGATTTCATATTGGAATGAGTGACATAGAGAAGTCTAGACAGTCCAGGGCTCATTTTGATGGTGGCAGCATCCACAGTGCAGTGACAGTGGTACCAGCTAGGGCATGTAGTCCCCAGAGGTGGCAGCTCCTGAGCCAAGCTGTTTACGTGGCATGTGAGTTGGGCTGGGAGCTCATTCCCTATCGGGTTCTGAGTCTGGTTCTCTGACCTTCCCATAGAGTCTGTAAGCCTCTCCATATCCTTCCATTTAATCCCTCACAGCTTAGTCAGGATTCTATCAACTGAGAGGCAAGACAGGTGCCTCAGCGTGGGGGTGGGTGCAGGTATGAGGAGCTAGGAGCACTATTAATCTCTGTTTGGGTCCTACTCCTGCATCTAGATCCTAGAAGGTACTAATATTTCAGCAGCAGAGGGCAGGTTTTCTGCCCCCATATTTATAATTTATAATCTTTGCTACATAACCAAGTAGAATCCTACAGAACATCTTTTTATACATTTTACACTTCTCCGTTTTGTTAGGATCTAATGAAAATTTATCTATTAAAATGTCTAAAATCAAATTAGAAGAGAAGAGAAGAAATAGCAGAGCAATCGAGACAACAGAAATGCCAGAGAACATAATAAAAAAGAAAGGAAATATGTGTGAACAGTAGTCTGCTAGAATTCTTACTCAAACAGCCCTTGATGGCTGGGGACCAGGGCAGTTAATTTCCCTCTTGCTGCAAACCTAAGTTTTATCTTGTTATGTTGACTGAACAGAAGAGTGATACAAACATTACTGTAGCTAAAATTGGTTGAAAGGACTCTTGAGGTTACCTTCAAGGACAGGGACAGGCATGAATCTGGTGTCCTTTAAACAGGATTGCCTAGGGATTTGGCAGTGTCACTGCCACCCCATTTCATTTGTAGAGAAGTCACTCAACTCTACTTTTAAGATTTAGCTTCAGATGAAACCAACAGCTGTACACTTTCATACCCTAACTTATTCCTGTACCTCAGGGAGCTATCAAAAAAGCCTAAATTGCTAAGTAGCGAATGATATCTTTATCAAGAATATGGGAAGAGAAGGCAGGCAGTAGCATCACATTATAATATCAACTTGGAACCTTATGGTAGTGGTGAGTCTCGCCAAAGAGTTCTTTTGGTAATAACTCAGTGCCCTATGGTGCTGCAATCCATAAAGAGATGACTGAAATTCTTGGCTGGTAGCCCTGCCATTGGCACCTCCAGCCTAAGGAGCCAACATTCAAGATCAAATCAAAACAGTGAGATTATGGTTTGGCTGCTACTTTGCTCTCTGATGGCTTCTATTGTTGGATACCGCCTGTCACCACCAGCAACAATTTGGTTGAGTTATTAAAAATCCTTACATTTTCAAACATTAGATGTACTCATAATTGGGGGTGGCTTTTAGTCATTTCTTTAATAATATAGAAATATGTGTACCTCTTATAGCTGGGAGAATAATGGAGTCATGGCAGCCATGACAATATTAGTAAGAATTTATTGAGCACTTACTATATGCCAGGTACTATGCTTTCCAAAGGTTTATGTCCTTTAATCCTCATAACAGGAAAGATAGGTGTTAATATTCCTCCATGTAAGTGAGGGAACTAAGATTCAGAGGTGCTATATGATCCCAAGTCACATAACTAGTAAATGTGAAGCCTAGATTTGAACCTAGTTCTGGCTGCCTCTCAAATCTTTGTTCTTAATGCCTCCTCAGTCCTGCTTCAGAAGCACAGGACTTACCGTGTGGATCTTTAGCTACACAGACTCTGGAACAGGGTGACGCGTTTCATCTCAGAGTTTCTGGGTAAAAGCTAGGTGGCCCAGTCACAATTTTATGTTGTGAGATTGCATGAAAATAGAGGAAGGGGTCATTCCCCCCCACCCCAGGAACAAACTGGGGTTGTGCAAACTGGGGTCTGTGGGGAGGGACTCAAAAGTGCAATGGAGCCTGGAAGCCCAGGATGACTTTTGCCGGAGAAGCAGAGGGGGATTCCTGTGGGGAATAAAACATGCTGAGGTTACAATAGCCACAGGGAAGCGGATGCCTGGTGGGAAGGAGGAGCTCCATCTCCTCAGGCTGTCAGAGACAAACACGTCCTGGGATGGAAGAGAGCAGAATCCCAGAATAGCAACAATAAAAAACTACCTTGGATTGACTACCCTTTGCTTAAACAAGACCGCCTAGGGATTTGGCGATGTCACTGCCACCTCGCACCATTTCTGGAGAAGTCACCTCCCACTACCTTTAAGACAGCCTCAGATGAAACTGCAGCTGTACATTCTCATGCCCAGCTTATTCTTGTACCTCAGGCCACTATAAAAAACAATAAAACTAAAACTGTTGGCTGTGTGTAAGTACTATTCTAAATGCTTTACATGTACTAATTCATTTAATACACTAGCTAGAAGGTGACTTCTGGTCACAGTGTCATTTCAGGGCTGAGGAAATGAATTCACAAGGACGTTTGCCCAAGTCATACAAGTAAAGAGTTTTAAAGCAGAATTCAAACTCAGGCCATTTTCATGCAGAGCTTACACCCTTTGCCACCACACCAGTCAGCCCCTGAGGGGACTGAACACGCACAAGGCTGACTGGTGGGGAGACCATCAGACAGGCCAGGGTGGAGGAGACAATGGACGTTAAAGCCAAACTGAGTTGCATTTCATCCCACAGTCTAGGCAAGGACTGGCTCGCACACGGGTGATGCTGAGCGGAAAAACTGCTGAGTCGGAATCTGAACGTGATGATACAGAAGGTACCACATGGACCGAGTCTGCTGTCACCCCCTTCTCACAGGTACTAAACCTGTGCTGACCATCTCTGTGCCCAGGTGGTACCTTTGCCCAATTTCTATCAAAGCTATGTCAACCAGGAGACACTCTGGATTTTTCCTTTCATTTATTACTGATATCCAATCATGCCCAGTCCTTTTCTTGGAAAGTTTACCACCTCCATGGAGCCCAGGCTGCTTGTGGGTCACTGGATTTTACAGTCATGTCTCACAGGTCATCCAGAGGCCTCTGCTGGGTGAACTTTCCAAAGGGCCTGAAACCTTGGAAACGGCCTGCAAGGAAGACTCAGGAGAGCCGTGCTCTGTCCCAGCTCCACCACGAGGTACGTGAGTCCCAGCATGTGGAGGAGTTGTTACAGGAAGGGGAGAAAGTAAAAAAGAAAATGTGGAATAAAATGATAACGTTTTCCTACTTCATCAACTTACATTTTGACTCCTTTTTATTGTGAGTTCAAGATAAATAAGTTGATTTTGCCTTAAACCTCCTCACTAGGGTACTGAATGGGGCATTCCACGGGTGCCAGGCAGCACACATCGCCTGGAAAGGGGCCGGCTCCCCTGAGAATTGCCCTGGAAAGAAAATTTTTCATAGTGTGCTTTTGCACTTCTCACCAAGTCAGACCGCATGCCAATGCCAAGTTGAACAGGAAGAAGGCTGTGACATCAAATACTATGCTCCATTTAAGAGGAGATGATCACACACACACACGCGCGCGCGCGCACATACACATACACACATGCACACGCACACACGCACACGCACGCACACACGCACACGCACACGCAGGCAACACACGCACACATACGCACACACATACACGCACACACACACATGCACACACACACATGCACACACGCGCACGCACACACAGGCAACACGCACACACATACACGCACACACACGCACATGCACGCACGCACACACACACGCACACACGCGCACGCGTGCACACGCACGCACACGTACGCGCACACACTCACGCACGCACACGCACACATGCACACTCACACGCACGCTCACACACGCGCACACACACGCACACGCGCGCGCGCACACATGCACACGCGCGCACACGTCGTGTTTCTCAGATGAAGCATGGCTTTATAAGCCACTTCTTATTTGTCAGTTGATCTCACAGGTGATCTGGACCAAAGGAGACTGCAGCAGCCGTGGTGGGGACAGGAAGGCCGGCGGCTTCCCAGCACTCTTGTCTATACAGCCTTTGGAACAGAAGTGGGTCTAGAGCCACTGAATGGCCTGGTTACAATTCCTGAGGTGACAATACAGCAAAACCTCCAAGTAATAAGCACACTAAAGCTGGGAATACAATTATTTTCTTAAGAACTGATCACAGGGAAGGTATGATCATCTAATGGCTCTACTCATCAAGAGAGATGATCAATGGGTCAATACTTAAGCTATCCTAACAAACAAGGTCATTGATTTTTATCCTGGTTGCTACTAGATTATGACATATCTCAAAAACAAAGCAAAACAAAACAACCCCCTTCTGTTACTCCCAGAAAAACAAACAAACAAACAAACCAAAACAAAACAGGGACAAACGCTAATGCCCCATTCTTTAGAACATTAAGGAGTAGGACAAGCCATCAGATTTCTACTTCAATCAGTAGTATAACATATTCATTTATACTCATTGAGCCCTATGCTGGGTACTTGGGCTAGACAGACAAACAAACAAACAAAAATCCAAGACAGTCCCTGCTTTAAAGGACTTCACAGTCTACTAAGCTCAGCCTCCACGTCTCAGATGGAACATGCATGGCCAGCTGGGACTTCATATTCATAGCAGAGAATTTTCTTAAAAAAGTCTTTTCACCTGCTGTTATTCCCATAAGATAATTCGTTACTTTATGTCTCTGTGATAAAATTATTTTCACACTATGTATATAGCTGTCTAGTTCGAGCCTCACACATTTCATGAAAAAAGAATTTCCAGGCTAGAATGAAGCGTAAGTTTCTTTTGCTCAGCTGAACTGCTCATGAGGACTGTGTACGCTCTCTGACTCCCAGGAGCACAGTACAATGTGAGGTCAGGAATTTGCAAAGTACCTAGAGAAAATCAACCCAGCTTTAACTTAGGGACTTACCGTGTCCTCACGGAATGAACCCAGGAAAGAT
Organism: Lyroderma lyra; assembly: GCA_004026885.1. Lineage (NCBI taxonomy): Eukaryota > Metazoa > Chordata > Mammalia > Chiroptera > Megadermatidae > Lyroderma > Lyroderma lyra. The sequence goes on from PVJL010003357.1 coordinate 145,644, forward strand.
ACACACATATAAACTTAATGGTTTTGAAATACTTTCTATGTTCTCTATCATGGTGTGCTTTAAGTATTTCTAACTGTTACTTGGCACATAAGGACCAGCACTATAAAGGCGTCCAAAATAAGAGAATTCTTCTAGTGGGGGTGGGGCAGAGAATGATTGTAGCACTTCTCAGGGAGGACCCACTTGGTTTAATTCCCCTTCTAGACCATGAGCACCTTCAGGATGGGGAACACCTTGCTTTGTCACTCTGCATCTATTTCAGGGCCAGGGCAATGGTAGATGCTCCAAAAAGTTTTGTTGAATGAATGCGTGAGTGATGGATGGATGAATGTCTAGGTCTTGAAGGAAGAGGTAGTATGTAAAGAAAGACAGGGTTGAGGAGAAGGAAGAAGCATTTATAAAGTCTGGGAAGTATAGGAGAGTATGTGTGTGTGTGGGGGGGGGATTGGTGGCAAGTTAAATGACAGTAGGACAGTTGAAAGGGGAGGCCTAGTGTCACAGGAGGCTTCAAAAAGACTCTGCAGCCATACCAGGAAAGACAGTGCTTTCCATGGTACTGTGACAGCTAGTTTATCATGTCCACATTTCCCTTTAGCTTTTTGAAGGCCACACTAGTTCAAGCCCCACTAATAGGTCTCTATTTGACCCCTATATTAATGGATACACAAAAGCCAGCCTTTGGGGCCACTACATTAGGCTGAGCCGGCCATGCATCGCACGATCCCAGGAAGTACCCGTTACGTGCAGTACAGTGTGTGGCAGCCCTGCCTTTCTTAGATCTCCCTGTACACAGGATGAAATCCACTTACAAATTTATAGACATGCTGAGAAATGCAACATGTTGGGAGATACTGTTAACTCTCTTTCCTTCTTACATATTCTTTAAGACTTAATGATTCTTCCATTTGGCCCTGTATGAGAGTTATATTGTAAAAACAAATTGTGTGTGTGTTTACTTTATAGTTAGACTTATTGGGGGACATTGGTTAATAAGAATTACATAGGCTCCAAGTGTACAATTCTGCAGTGCATCGTCTATGTGTTACATTATGTGCTCACCACCCAGTGTGAGTTCTCTTTCCATCACCATATATTTGGCTCCCCCTCCCCCCTCTCCCACCCCCTCCTTCTCCTCCCATCCCTCCCTGCTTGACCCCAGGTAACCACTAAACTGTTGACTATGTCCATGAGTTTTTGTTCCTTTGTTGCTTTCAGTTTTATATTCCACATATGAGTGCAGTCATATGGTTCTTGGCAAATTGTGTTTTGTGTGTGTGTATGTATGTATGTCTGTTGCTTCCACATTCTAACTCTCAGTGATGAAAGGAAACCTGCTTTGAACCATTTCAAATTGAATGGAGTTCTAATGTTGGAATGCTTGGGTTCAAATCCTGACTCCTTTCCTGTGTGATCTTGGGCAAGCTAATTAGCTTCTCTGTGCCTCAGTTTCCTAGTTGTAAAACAGGAGTAATAAGAGCTCCCACCTTATAGGGTTGACGTAAGGGATAATTGAAATCATCTATGTCAAGTGATTAGCACAATGATCGGAACATACAAAGTGCTCATAAGTATTAGCAATTAGGCTGCTAAAATAATTATTAGTGGTAGCACTGGACTTCCAGGTTTAGCCTGCTGGGCAGAACTCCTCCTGAGCCCCTGCAGTTAGGATGGCCCATCCAGGGTCCACCCCTTTCCAGTGAGCTGGCAGATATCCATGTTCTTCCCCAGTTGTTCATTCCATGAGCGTTAGCCAGACCATCCCCAGCTGTAGGTTGGTAGCAAACGTGCGCGCACACACACACACACACACACACGCACGCACGCACACACACACACACACACACACACACACACAGCATGCATAAATACTTCCCTTTATTTGAGAAACTGCCAACGACAATGCTAGAAAATCAAGATGTTCGGTTTGTCCTCTCTGTCTCTTTTCCCAGTCAAGTCCGTTCAAATATAATTATTGGATTTGAGAGGGACATGGAAACTGTGAGACACAAGAACATTTTGTGGGTGACAGCAACAGAACTCTAGCAAGTATCCGTGGTTTTTGGATGACCACCAGAAAAGAGAGAAAGACTAGCTGTGTTGTTTTCGGTGGTGGTGTGTGGGTGCATGTGTCAGACTGTAAATAGGGTGGGGAATATGTTAGATTGAAGAAGGGCATGGAAATCAATGATCAAGCTGTTGGTGGGAGTCTAGAGGCAGGTAGACAATTAGGGAAAACCCATTGGCAAGTTGAGGACCAATGTCCAACAATAAGTAAGGACCAGAACACTTATTCTCTCATTTAATCATTTATGCATTAGTTTAACAAACTGTTATTGAGCATTGAGTTTGTGCAGTGATGTGTTAGATGCCAGGGAATTAATAGAGAACAAGGGTTTCTACAATCATGCAATTTATGGTCTAGTGCAGACAAAAACAAACAAACAAATGAACAAACAAAATCATATTCTCAGTGAGAAGTTGTACCCTAGAAGTAGGTGAAAAGCATTATGGTGGTTAGAGGGTGGTGTGTGGGCTTTCTGGGAAGAGCAGTAAGATCTGCGTGGCTGAGGTGCATCACGGCAGCGGAGAGGGGTACGGCGCAGGGTAAACAGGAGCAGTAACAGTGAAGGAGCTCTTAGGCTCAAACGTTAAGGAATTCATTTTTGATGTTGAGGGCACTCCATAGCAAAAGACTTAAATATTACTGAGATCTCAAGGATTAGAATCCAGGGAGAGAAATGGGATGACCCCTTTCTTAAAAATGATATCATATATATGATGAAAATTAGCTGAGAATATTTATTGGAAGGTTATCCTTCCTTTGTTGTCACGAGAGATGAAGGTCTGCTCCCGTGTGTAGGTGGGCATCCTTCAAAGAGAATTGAACATATGTAGGTCCACTAGCACCTTCTCCCTCCTTAGAACGCACCTTGTGGCAGCCTATATGTTTGTTGTGGGTGAACTTTAATGAAGCTGTAAAGAGGAAAAGGAAACCTATTATTTATAAGCTTCCTGTAGCCACACTCAAACTACTAAGCCTGACCTTCAAGGTCATTCAACTTCCATCCAAACTCATCTACTCCTCTACATGGAACCTCCCTTTTAGTCAAACAATAACAAGTCTTGGAACATACCATGTGCTCTGTGCTTTGGTCCCTCTCATCTTGTCCTTCATTAAATGATTAACCTCTCTCAGATTCAGTTTTCTCATCTGTAAATTGGGGCTAACTAATAAGGAATTCCACGTAGAATGTTATATGGATCGTAGTGTCTAAAATAACTAGCACAGTGCCTGGCACAAACGCATCACTTAACAAATGTGAGCAGTTGCCACATTTAAGTTCTAGGTCCTCCATATATCACACACTTCAATATTCAAATGTTTTCAGGGCCACGTGTCAGATGAGTCGTGTGAACAGGAGCAAATTGGAAAGGGTGTGCCCTGCTTAGAGGCAATGAACATGCAAGGAAACGAACATGAAAACAAAAATTTAAAAAGGAGGAAAGAGAGAGAGAAAGAAAACAAAACAAAGCGTTTCTGAGATCTCATGTTGTTCAAGCCCACCACTTTGAAATCACATTGACGTTTGCTCTTAACTTTAGGTTATAAATACCCTTCCTTTGTAATCCTCTCTCACCTAGCATCTGTGCCACTTGTTTTTCACTACATATTCTTTGTGGCGTTATTGACATTTCATTGTAAGTTTTTTGATTTTCAAAATTGTTATGTGACTGAAGTCAAGCTACGTATAAAAATTATCTAGTACCTGGTGCACAAATTTTACTTTGTTGTTTTTAATAATTATAATATTGATTTCAGAAGTCTCTTAAATTCAGAGATCAGGTCTCTAAGAGTTCCCAGAATCTCTTTTCTGTTTTTTTGACTTAGTGAAGAACAGCAATAACAATAATAACGGCTACTGTTCATTGAGTGATTAACTGTATGACAGAATCTGTCTGGAGGGCTATACGTGTCTTAACTGATTTCTGCTCATGAGTTAATAGAGTCTTGAGGTAAAAACTCCATTTGTATCATACCTATTGTAGAGATGAGAAAATGGAGGCATCAAAAATTACATAACTAGCCAAGTTATGCTGTTGGGAAGTGGCAGAGTGGGGATGTGCACCAGCTGGGCTGGTCCCACAGCCCTGTACTCACTCTCTGACCAACTTCATCCTCTCAAAAGGCCCAGCTCATACGTTACCTTCCCTTCAGCTTTCCATAGTTACTTGAGTTGCTCCATCTTCTATATTCCCATAGCATTTTGAACATGCTTCCCCTACAGCAATGATCACATTGAACACTTTTTTTTGTAATGTGTGTTTATCTGTATGTGAATTTCTTAAGGAATAATCTGGAAATTGCTCATCATTGTATAGTTAGCATAGGGCTTGGCACATACAGTAGATGATATGCAAAAATATGTGTTGAGATTTAATTGAACAAGTAGGACCTCAGTTAAATTTGATGTTCATGATGGTGGTGGCTGCAAGAACTGCAACATGGCTGAATGGAAACTTCAAATGGTAGGAACCATAGGGCTAAGCTGTTTGTACTATGGGTTTTATAATGTTGTTCTTTTCTGAGTTGCAGTAGCTAAAATGACTCCTGTCTAAGATATCTCATCTAACCAGAGCCCCCAATACTTTTTTAGCTAATACATGTCTTTCCACCTCATTCCTTCTGAGAAGTAGCAGTTCATGGCAGATGTGACAACCCTGTGAAAGCCACGGAAGAAACAAAGGATGCACTGAAACCTATGCCACTTAGCAATAATTTATATTTCATCAGAGGTTACACAAACAAGTCAAAAGAATGACTAAAGGAAGCTCAGCCCCACCCCAACATGAGCCCCGGATCCGTATTTGATTATAACAATGCCTTCCATGTGTATACTGCTTTAACTCCCTTCCATTATTTCATATGATTCTTACAACAGCACATTGGAGTGGGCAGGAGAAGCTCAGGGAGAGGGAGAGACTTGCCTAATGTACATGGCCAGTGAGAGACAGAATCAGGACAAGGATCTGTGTTCCACCCAACATTTACACAACATGCCAGACAAGATGGCCAGAATAACAACTGATTTGACACTGGGAGGTTCCTGTCCCCAGAGTGCACAGATCTGGACTCTTAAGGAGTATGAGGACAGGAAAGATTTTGCAGATGATGAAAAACAGAAATACCAAGGACTGAGCCAAGAGGCACCATGTTGAGGGTCAAAGAAAAGATGGAGGACACGAATTTTGGGTTGGAGGGACGTATTAGATGATGCTTACTTATGGAGACCAAAATAAAAAAGATGCTCTATCATAGAAGGAGGTCATGTGTTGAATTTTATAAGATGAAATGAATTTTAAAGCATCTGCTTCAAAAGAAGAGATGAGATAGGCCTGCGTGAGGCTACAGGAATTTTCAGTCAGCGTGAATTGCCTTGGAAAACTATATTACGTTTAATTTTCATGTGTGTGCTTTTAAAGAACTCGTTCTTTCTGTTGCCATGATCTCACTAAGAGATACATGAGATCCCTTGTGTCTATGCTGTCCATCTCAGTCCTCTGTTTCCACCAATACTGGGCTTACTGTCCGTACCAGAAGAATGTGGAGAAACCAAGAAGCAGGAAATAGTTAGAATGCCTTCTTTGATGCTGGCATTTAAGCTTGCTCTGCGCTTCTTCATGTCTGGTCCCACTGGTTCCTGAAGGCCCAGGAACTCAGATGCTCTTGCTGGGGACCATTCTCCTGATCTCAGGGCAAGGCCTACCCTCGTTCTCAGCTTGTTCTGACCCCGCTTTGTCTGCTGGCTCTTCCTCTGCCCACTGCTGGCCACGGGGCTCAAACTGAACTGATCTGGCCCATGGCCACATTCTGCGTGCTGCCAACTGACTGGTGCTGACAGGGGTCTCCAATGTATATTGACTTTCTCATGAATGTGTGACCAAACCAGAAAGTGTCTGAAATAAAGTGGCCTCTGCTCCATTTGGGAATATCTACTGATAGGTTCCTGTTCATAAAGATGCAGCTTATGTCCATGAGCTCTTGCTGGTTGTGACAATGGAGGGGGTGCGGAGAGACAGAAGTGGGAAAGGAGAGGGAAGGAGGGAGAAAGATGACAGACAGACAGACAGATAGATGATACATAGATGGTAGACAGATAGTTTGTTCCAGGCATCTGCAAATGAAAAATGACTCAGAGACACAGAGAATCCCAAACTACAGCAGAAGGCACTGCAGTTTGGGCAGCTGAATCGCATTAAAAAATCATGAGCAAGCTCTGTATTCCTGCCATTGTGACGAGGAAATGCAAATCTCTGAGGGTTTCACAAAGAAAACAATTTGTGACCAGATAGAAGGCTTAAAGTTCTGTAAAAATCTCATGCAAATGGAAAGCATTTACTAGGCACCCTGAAAGTTCATGAAGGACACCTGAGTATAGCCCTCACCTAGGGAGGCCCCAAAGGAGAAATTCCACTCCTGTCAGCCAGGGAGCGTCTGCAGGAGGAGGTCAATGCCCGGTGCCTCTCCTCCCATCAGAGGCAAGACCAAAAGTCTGAATGTGCCAGGAGCACAGAAAAAGCTCTCTAGGAGCAGAGCCCGTCTTTTAAAAAATCACTCCGTGTCGATAGATAAGGTAGGACTGCTTATTGGCCTTCATTCTTTTCCTCTGATTTATATCAGACTGTCTCTGGATCTTAAAATGAAATTTTAAGCTATATTTTAAAATTAAATTAAATAAATAAAATCTTAAAATTTAAGTCATTCTCAGGAATAAAATGCAATTCATAAAAATATTCCTAGTAGCTGTTTTGAGTGACTGATGGGACATTATCTCTCTAGGCACAAAAGAGATATTTACATAGGCTCTATGCTGTGATGAAAAAGTCCAAATTTATCTTACATAAAAGCACAAGTCTATATTTTATTTTGATAATACAAAGTGCATGTAGATATAAATAATAGAGACCTTTTCTAGGGTCACTTTAAAGGCTCTGTGAATATTTTTGCACATATACTGTTTTATGTTTAGAATACTTTGGGTCAATAAACCCAAGAAGATGGAATGAGAAAGGCTGAGGAGTAAAGGGGAACCTACTACAACTTCCAGTCTGAAAAGATGAAGGCTAAAGGCAGAGAGAACTGATGTTTACAAACCATAAAGGACAGGGTAGGGTGAACACCCCAAGGACCTTCCCCAACAATTAATCAAAGGTATTTTTGTAAATAAAAGACAACATGAAGTCACACTGTGACTAGGAATTCTATGGAAACTCTTACCCAAAGAGATGTTTCAATTAGAAAATAAAAAATAGGTTGAAGAGGATAATGAATTTAACATTTAATTATTGTAGGACTCCAGGAATGCCTCACATAAACCAACCCTGTCTTCTTATTTTCCCTCCGACCTATTTCTAGTTGTCATGTTAGGGTCAGGTTACTTGGGTAGAGAGACAGCCAGGCCTGTGTTTTGACCCATTAATACCGATTCTTCGGTTTATGAGCATTTATGAGAATGATGGTCTCGGCAAATAGTCATCTGCCCTTCATCTTGCCCCCTGTAAGGTAAAAGAGTCCACACTCCTGAATTGACTAACTTGGGTATAAAAAATACAAGTTATATTTTTGTAATAAGGATTGTCTTAATTATCATAACTTGAATACAAAAGGCCAATGTAAGGCTGGCTAAGCAGTAACATCTTGGGAATTCAGTATGCCACCAGAATTTATTAATGCAGTTGACGCCTAATGTACAGTTTCATTCTGTGGCTCCCCTAAGGTCTGGCTCCTCACAATATTTACTTTATTATATAAAGAACTTGAGATGCATAGAAAATGGTTGAGCAACGAGAGTATTCCTGGAGGATTTATTTCACCTGAAGACATTTCCTCTGGCCCTTCACGTCATTCCTTCCTCCTCACCCTCCCTCTTGCTTTCTCCCTTGCCTCATACAGTTCAGGGGTGATAAAAGGCACAGCATGAAATAATTCTGATGTGTCCTCAGAATTCCAGCACTAAGTCACCTCATGGTCGTGTAACATCTGTTTTCCTTTCAGTGAGGGACTCTTTGGCCCCAGCAAAGGTGTGTGAAAGCATTGACTGAGAACATGGTGGGTTTAAGTAACCCACAACCCCTCTGTACTCCACAGTCTATCTTGGCTAAAAGCCTATTCATTGAACTGTTATGGACAATGGAATCTTCCTCAGAAATGGAAATGGGAAACAATCTCATTTGTACATCCCAGGTGTGTCCATTATGAAAGTGAGGGCCAACGTCTAGGTAAATCCCCTTTTCTTAGATGATTATTTGTGTGTGCATGTGTGTTAGGGGTGGCTTTTAAAAGAATCATGTAAAATAACTTAGGAAGATGAGGAAAATCCATCTTCTCTTTCTCTCTCTCTCTCTCTCCAAAAATTTACTATCAAATTTCAAATGGGTATGTAAGTCTTTGACTCTTCAAGTGCATATTGAAATGGAACAAAAGAATTCATTTGAGAAGACAGCATTAAGCTCAGTTGATGGAAAGTAAAACTCTTTGAAATAATTCCCTGAGAGTCCTTGGTGTTCTGAATTCAACTACGCTCTCTTCTCAACCACCATGGGCATTTGTTTTCAATAAGTCTTTACAAAGTAAACAATTCAACAAAGGACTTCAAAACTGTGTCTGTGACCAGCAAAATTAGTACAGATTCCAGATGTTTCTCATTTTTCTATGTCACTAATTCAAACTCGGAAATCTTTTGTTTATTTGACATTTATTTAATCCTAATGTTTTACATACTCCTATTCCAAGAACCTCCTTTCCTATCTCTGCATCCCTTTTCTCACCAAAGCCATCTATGGGGTAATTTGTCATAGATGGATGAACGTTTCTGGCATATTTTCTTGCAGAAATATTTAAGCTTATGCCAAAATGAGATTTCATAATGACATATAACTTTTATCTATTTATATTAGCATTTATATGGACAGTTAGGGAAATTCCCTTCTTCTAAAATCTTTAAAAATTGGATACATGCCTTTTTTTTCCCCAAAAGTTGAATAGAGATTAAGTTGGTCAATCATCTTTCAAGGTCCTCTTTAGGTCCTATAGATAGATGCCTGCACTTGGGTCACCTAGTTGACCTTTTGGATTTTGCTCCAAGGGCTGGTGTAAATTAGAGAAACTAATAGCAGACAGTATTCTATGCTCTTCCAGCCCTACAGATGGGCTATACATGATGCATTTTCATACTGTTTCATGTCCCTGATTCTACCTTACCCCATTCTGGAGTGCCAGCAATGGCCAAAGAACTAGGAGAGCAGAGAACAAGGAACTAACAACAACAACAACAACAACAACAACAAATCTTCATGGAAAATATAATGTAGGAGTGATGGACCATGCAAGGGAAAGACATGTGATCTCTTTCCCACGTGTTTGTTTTAATGTGAGAAGATCTGATGTGATGTTTTTGAATTTATAATTATAATATTATAAAATTATTTTTAATCATGGTGAGTATTTATTGAGCCACTGTGCTAAGTGCTCCTGGATCATCTTTATTATTTTTTACAATACTAACAAGTAGATTCTATTATCTCCATTTTAAAAATAAGGAAACTGAGTCTTAGAGACCTTGATGCATACTTGCTCAGGAAATATTCATGCCATAGAGAATATATCATATATATCTTTGTAAATGAAAGTATCTTAAGTAAAGGCAGGTAGTATTCAGCAATTATTTAAGAATGACAGCATTCCCATATATATCCTTTTTAGGTTTAGCAGATAATTCCCAGGTATTCCCAGGGTTACACCCCAACACTGTAAGGTTGGAGGTGAAATGGCTGCTAGGTTGGCTTTCAGATTGGAGATACTGGGTATTGTAGAGACCTTAAACTTACATAAACACTACAAGAGAAAGAGAGCACCTTTTGGACAACACAATTTTTTTTTTTTTTTTTTTTTTTTTGCAAATGACTTCAGAGGTGACAATTCAATACTTCCAGACCACATAAGCATACTAATTTCACTTGTAAAGAAAATGTTCCGTGGATCTTAGGTTTAAAAGGCAACCATCTTAGAAGCTGGGCACCTGTTTGTAGGTGTGTCTTCTATGCTTATAAAAGACCTCCTTCTCAAAGCCGAAAAGGGATTCAAAGCAGTTAATTCATTGACAACTTCTACTGAATACCTACTTTTGATGGAGTCCTGTATTAGACAGCATTTCAGGTGTCATAAAGACAGCAGTATGTTTGTAATGAAGTATGATTTAGTGAAGTGAACTTTAGCTTGCTAAATGAGGAATGGCAGATAAAGCTGCAGGAAGGAGGAAAAGGCAATAGAGAAGAGAAAGGAAGAAAAGAACACCAAACAGTCCATCAAATTCCATCCATCTATAGGAGACATTCTCTGTTCTTCTGGTCCATGAAGACTACCTAAAACAGTGGTTCTCAAACTAGTGTGTACATCAGAATCATCTAGAATGTTTGTTAAAGCACAAGGGAGGGGCTGAGAATGTGCATTTCTAACAAGCTCACAGGTGGTGCTGATGCTGTTGGTCTGGGGACCACACATTCCGGACCACTGCTGTTAAATGGTTGGAGATCCAGTTGGACCTTTCCCAGTTTACATTCTAGATATCTGCCCAAAGCTGACACCCTCTTTGGGCTAAACTTGGATTCTTTCAAAACAAGGTTTACAAGTTCACATCTAGGACTCCTTATCTGATGAAATTCAGTACATTTTCAACCAGAAGAAGCTTCATGAGAAAAAAAAAATGGACATGAAGTTTGTTGAGAGAAAGATAAGAGGCAATCAAAAAGGAAATATAAACTATCATTATAATTAATATTAACTCTTGGACAGAGTAAACACCATTATCCCAAGGATGTAGAGGTGTAGTTTTTCACCATTTTTTATTAGTAACTCTTGAAGAAGATGTTCCATGTAGTGACTAGTAAAAGAGGAAATTTTATGACAATAATATCAGCGTTACAACTAAATATTCTAAACAATGTTAATTGATGTTCATTTTGACCCAAGTATCATTTACCTAAGTTAAGGCACTATTTTTAGTAACGAAAACATTAAAATCATATTTTTGCATTCCAAAATCAGTCTCTTAATACAATCAAGTATTCTGTTTATTTGATGAGTTATTTCATTTTATTTTTTGTTGATTAACAAATAACACAGGGAAAAAATGTCTGAGAAGCACATATATGTGGTGTCTGTGAGGATAATGGTTATGTAGACAGGGCTTTTTCAGTAAAAGCACTTTCTTAGTATTTTATCAGTATTTCCACATAAAGGAGTTAATACCATGTTTCCTTAGTCAGGAAATCAGTTCACATCAGAGCTGATCCCTTTACCTCATCCTTCAGAGTGTCCACCACCCAACTCGATGGACTTAGGGATCCATAGGGCTAATGTGTCTGTACTTCTTCACCGTCAGGTAGTGCTGGCCAATTCACATCAAACATGAGGTCCACTCTAAGATGCATTCATGGGCACCTGGCACACCTGAGTTTGAGGTCTGCTCTTAGTGGTGCAGAGATCATTTAATGTTGTTTCTGGTATGTGCTGTTTCTCAACCACCCAATCCTCACATCCGCTCAGGGACAAAGATGGTGGTCAGTCCTTTCTGGAACTTCAACACTTGCTTCATTTCTCCTCTACCACATCCGTTTCTGTAGCCAAGCCGATTACAGTTCATGTGTCTGCTCCTCTAAATCACTCTGAAATGGCTCAGAGAGTTTTGACTTGTGAATACAAAAATATGAGCTTGACCTTCTTTAACTAAGCCTATCATTCTCTTAATGCCTGATATAATGGAAGATTTCCAGCCAACACCAGAGCTGGCTTAGAAAATTTCTCAGTCAAATCAACACTTACAAAGGACCATATAACCTCCATTGGACTAAATATACCCTACAATATTTTTATTCCAGAAAAGACATAATGAACTCATAGTTATTTTGCCAAGTGTTTTCTTAAATTTTTATGGCAAGCCAGTGCTTCTCAGCTCAGCTGGGCAAGGGATCCCAGACTTGAACTTGTTAGCTTGTGTAGGTTAGAAATTCAGGAACTTCAAGCCACTAAACCCATTTCTAGTATAACTATGTATGTGTATTTGTGTGTCAGCAAAGGCTATTCTCTTTTCCCTTTATTGAAAAAATATCAACTGCAAATATTTATTAAATTTTGATTTTGGCATAAAGTAAGTATTACATATGATTCTTGACCTGGAAGTATTTACAATGAAGTCTGAATGCAAGACCTAACCATGCGAAATAATTAGAAACATGCAAGAAAGAATAAAGCATGAACTATGCAATACAGACCATACAGAGAGATGGGGACAGATTTAAAAAAGAAGGGATTAAGGTTAAGATTAAATGACATATACGGTTTGCATAAAACAATGTGTGGTCTTTCTCTGTGTTTTACTTAGAAACTGAATGTATTAATGTATATAATTTAACACCACTCACTAAATGTCATTGTAAAGCCCTAGTATCTCAAACTAGTACCCAGTGGGCCAAATAACTTTTCTATTTTATCATCACCTGCACTGTTTTAAAATAAATTTTAATCGGTTGCCAACATTAACAAGTTGGAAGTTTCTACATTAAAATGTATAGATTTACATTTTTTCCCTTAAAAAATTAGACTGTTAAAACCTGGCCTATATTTCTGCATTGTAACGTGAACTAGAGCTGAGTAGAACCTGCCCCTGTTGGATGGGGCACTAGTTATCCAGTTTTCACCACCTATACCAATCCCTACTGCCTCTTTCACCTAACTGCTTTGCTCATGCATATCACTTAACTGACCTCTGTGGGCATTTGCACTTGGGATCCCTGCTGTACATTAACAGAGTCTGTGACAAATGCACCACTCCAGTCAATTTAATACAAACAACAAATGAGCTTGCCCTCCCAGCCTCCTTTTTGTAAGAGAAAGCCACTTACACACAGGAGGATATTTTTAAAAAACATTATTCTCAGTCTAGTGATGAAAATATCATGGACAACACATGCAAGGAGTTGAGCTGTGATTCTGCAAGTGCGTTGGTGATCATGACTCAAAACGCACATCCTGTAGTGGGGGTTGACAGGCTGTGTGTGTACAGAAAGGACAGGATGGGTAACAAGACACACTGAAGCAAATTTTATGTATGAAAGTTTGGATTGCTACAGCAGATCAAGTTGAGGTTGATTTTTTTTTATGTTTCCAGAAAATTTACCTATTTTATAAAGAATTTTATTTAAACAGAATTGTTCCTATATATTTGAAATATAGTCAAATCTACGTAAAAATTAGCCCTGTATGTCCTATAAAGTATGACTATAAGGTGCACAGTTAATTCCTGTTCTGAGGAGAAGTATGGAGCATCCAAATGATTGGGGAGTAGAAGCAGCATGTGTTATATTTGTAGTTTCACGCTCGTGCTGGAATAATCACTCATTTCTTCATTCAGCCATCCCAAAAGTATGTACTTAGCCCAGAGGGCTTTGTCTTGGCTCTCCTATTAACCAACTCTTGAACTTGGGCAGATACATTAACCTCTCCTGGTTTTGATCTCTCCAATGAGAGAGTCATATTAAATTATCTCTAAGTTCTCTGAAGTTGGAGCATGACATGTTTTCAGACAAAGATGCCTGAAATAAAGGGAGCCCAGTGTGTTCTGATTTAGGAATCGATCTGCAGTCCTTTGACTTTGGATATTTCTGTCCAGCCTGCTCAGTTTGCAGGCCAGGTGCAGGGCTGGTACTCAGTTTGCAGCTACCAGTGAGCCTATTCCAGTTTTTCACTTCTGGCTTCCCTTTGGATGAGTCCTGCAGTCCATTAGTAGATTCCCAGGGCTTCCTGGTTGTTAAAAACTTCATCACTGCTGCTCGTGGTCCCCTAAGAAGCCTTCTTTCTCATTCTATTTATTTATTTATTTATTTATTTATTTATTTATTTATTTATTTATTTCTTATTACTTGATTTATTTATTTATTTTAGTTCTCTTTCCATCACCTTATATTTAGCTTCCCCTCCCTCCTCTCCCTTCTTTCTCATTTTAGTTCTAATCTCCTCTTGCTGTTTTAAAGGGTAAGATTTTTACCCCTGTTCGGGGCCTTTGGAAGAGAAGAGGGGCCTATTCGTAACACAACCCTTAAGACGGGAATGTTGTAGAAAACATTTCTCACTGTTTTAAGGTAAAGAAAAGGAAGTTCTGTGCTTTTTCCTTTTTTTTCTTTTCAAAAGTCACCTTATCTTAAGAGAGTCCACAGGAAGCATTCTATTGGAAAATAGTGTTGGGGAAAGAGAACATGAGAAAAGAGGGTATTTTCATTGACTAGGAGTCTGAGCCAGGGACAGGGGCAGCTGATCATAACTGAATCAGCCTGTTACCTAAAGCAGAAGTTGAGCAGATGTGGAGGAAAAGGAACTCTGGTACACTGCTGGTGGGAGTGCAAACTGGTACAACCACTGTGGAAGGCAGTGTGGAGCTTCCTCAGGAAATTGGGAATGGAGTTACCATTTGACCCAGCAATCCCCCTTCTGGGGATCTACCCAAAGAACTTGAAAACCTTTGTCCGCAAAGACTTATGTACCCCAATGTTCATCGCAGCGCTGTTCACAGTGGCCAAAACATGGAAACAACCAAAGTGCCCAGTGACAGATGACTGGATAAAGAAGCTGTGGTACATATACACAA
>PVJL010003358.1:0-62147 GCA_004026885.1 Lyroderma lyra
CATGTTAAGGCACCTGTTATTACCAGTTAGAGAGATTTGGATTCAAAACAAAGGAAATATGGATTGTAAAATATGGACTGTTTTTCTTTCATTCTGATGTCATCATAGATACCATTTTTACATGTTAAGTTTTTGTATGGCAGTAGATAAGTATCTTTGAACATATTACCTGAATATAGTTAAAATGTTTATGATACTTTGATACTTCAATTAAAGTATGTGCTGCTTTAATGGGGAAATAGGCAAAAATCAAATCAAGATGAGAGGCAAAGGACTTAATATAAGAAATATGATAACCTCTAAGAAAAAAAACTACATTGTAGGGACAGTGACTGGGAGCACATCTGGGCCAAGTCGTTTAACTTCTCTGACACTCACTCTTGCTATTGGAAAAAATTTCAACACTACCTGCTTTGTCAGTCTCACTAGGCTGTTGAGATGATGTAAAAACACTTGGCAAACTACAAAGCACTGAACAAATAAATGGTATTATCATAGGCCAAATATCTTGTTTCTGATATTCTAACAAAAAAGGTTATGGCTAGCTACTTTTGTATTCACTTGAGAACTCCCAGTTTTAATCAATTAGATAGTTGTGGCATGAATGGAGCAAAAGTTTGTGCAAGGAGACAAATCTCTAAATGTTAGCTTCCAGAATGCTATACAGTAGTATGCTGTGAGTGGCGAAGCCCACTGTTCGCTGGGGCTCAGGCTATGTGTGGACACTTGCTAAGGACAAACTGGAGGCAGGCTGCCCAGAGACCTCGGGCCCTGGCTTTTCCTCCGTCTCCTCTGCAGAGACCTCCGTCACCCTCACGACCTGCTCTCATGCAGCACGCAAAGTTCCATTGAAAGAATTATACCTCATAACAGCATTAAAGTTTTCAGAGTATTAAAGAAACATAGCTGAGGCCAATCACAGGTACATTTCTGAGCTCGGCACAAATTTGAGATGGTTCCATAATCCCCACTAGGTTCTCCCTGGCTTAGTCCACAGAACTTCTTCTGTGCAGAAAATGATTTTAGGCCAGCTTTTTCCAAACTAGGTGCTGAAGAACACTAGTTAGGTGAGATGTTAAATGAAAAGCAGATCTGTGTTGAATAAGTTTGAAATACGCAGGGGGAAATAAGTGTACAACCTGCAGAATTTCTCAGTCTTTGATGTACTGACGGTACACTGTAAAGAGGAATAGAGTGGACAGCATTTTTCAAATTGTTTAATCCCTTTTTTCCCCCACAAAATATCTAGAGGGGCTAATACTCTTTGGGTCATGCTACTTTAGCTAATTCACCCTGGTTTTAAACATTCAAGGGATATTTCTGGCAATAGCTAACCTCTTAATTTCCAAAGGAGACGAACCATTTTGCTCACAAGGCCCACTTCCATGATAACCGTGTGAATTCCACTCCATAAGTATCCTACCCAAAGCAACTAAAAACTAAATTTCTTTTATTATATACTAAGGAATCCAGAGGAGTTTTTCTCAAGTTAGTAAGAATTACAATCTTTTTTAGGAAATCATTATATCCTTTATCAAGCATTAAAAATACAAGATCTAACCCCAGGTCTTAGGACCTAGAATCACGGAAGTGGGAGCATTTTATCACAATATCACTGCAATTCACACTATTTATAAAAATAACTGGTAACAGCAGTGGTGGTGGTGGTGGTAGTAGTTAATGGCTAGGCACTTATTTGGTGCCTTAACCCTCATATCCATTCCATGAATTTAGGAACTACTATCACACTCATTTTAAAGGTAAGTACGCTAAGGTTGAGAGAGATTAACTGACTTGCCAAGGCTTGGTCAGACAAAATAGTAAGGACAGAGATTCAGACTCATATCTGACCCCTCACCTTATGCTCTTAATCACTACATAATGCCATCTTATATTTTAATGACAAAACAGAAGCATTTAGGTCACAGTATGGTTGTTACACAGAAAAGGTGCAGTGTACTTATATAAATCCTACTCGATTGATATTTGATTATGGATTTCCTTTTGAGCAAAGAAGACACTTTAAGTTTTTGTTTTCTTGAAACAGAGAAAAACAGACTGTTATTTATCAATAATAGGTTTAGATACAGGGAGGGTTTTAAAAATCGGCGTCCAAGGTGAAGACATTGTCTGTGGTTTCCGCCATCACTGCAAAACGCTGATACTCTGAAACTCGTTTCTCAAAGAAATTTGTTTTCCCTTCTAAAGAAATGTTTTCCATAAAATCAAAGGGATTTTCTGCCTGAAAAATCTGAAAAGGAAAGAAATATAATTAGACATTCTGAAGAAGTCAACTTATATCCCACAAGAAGAGCAACAGATAAGTAAAACAGAGTTCAGGTCTTCCAAAACCTGTTTAGTCACCTACACATCACACTATTTCCTAAGGTCCTAGAGGCACTCAAGGCTGATAAATGTTAAGATGACTAAGATCACCAATTACTGCAAGAAACTATACTAGCATCTCTGATATTTTATGAAGTAGAAGGAAAAATTTATTTCAGGAAATGAAAGATTTAATACCAAATGAAAATGTTTTCACAGCTTGAGAAATTTAATACAACATAGATATCATAGGCATTTTTCACAGGTAATGCCATTAAGTAGTAGCATACAAGGTACTACATAGTCATATACATGATATTGCAAAATATTAAATTACCAACAATGTACTGTGGACCTAAATATTTCTTAGTTTGTAAGAGAACAGATAATCAACATATTGATGTTAAGGGATCATGATAAGGTAAGACCAAATAAATTCTATCCACAGTGACCCCCTCCAAAAAAAGAGGAATATATGTTGACAAGAAGCTTTTGCACTGCTTCTCAATTCAAGAAGAGACTTGGAGATACAGATTGTTGGAAACTATGAAACATTTCACTGATTCATGAGACGCAATCAAAGATTTTTGAATTGAGGAGTATTCCAGCAGGAATTATGAACCCCACAGGTAAGAATATCTTTAAATAACCCAATTAAAAGTAGGCAAAGAATCTGAGTAGACAGGTACATATTTCTCTAAAGAATATATACAAAAGGCCAAGAAGTGCACAAAAAGATGCCCAAAATCTTTATCCATTAGATAAAAGCAAATCAAGACCTGTGATTTGCTTTTTACCATTTTACACCCACTAGGATGGCTATAATTAAAAAACAAATAAAAAAACAAACAGGTAACAAACACTGGTGAAGGTATGGAGAAACTGGAACCATCATACACTGCTGGTATTAATGTAAAATGGTGCAGTGACTTTGGAAGACAGTCTGACAGTTCTTCTAATGATTAAAAATAGTTATTATATGACCCAGCAATTTCTAGTTAAATATCCAAAAGAAATGAAAACATATACCCACACAAAAAACTTACACATGAATGTTCATAGCAGCATTATTCATGATAGCCAAAAAGTGGAAATCACCCAAATGTCATCAGCCGATAAATGGATAAATAAAATTTGGTATAGTCATACAAAGGAATATTACTTGGCCATAAAAAGGACTAAAGTACTAATACATGCTACAACACAAATGAACTTGAAAACATTACACTAAGTAAAGAAGGCACCCACAAAAGACCATATGCTGTATAATTCCATTTATGTGAAATAGAAAATACAGAAAAGGCAACTCTAAAGAGATGGAAATTAGATTAGTGGTGGCTACAGCTGAGGTGGGGGAAAGAAAGGGAAGAAACTGATTGCTAATGGGTACAGAGATTCCTTGTGAAGTGACAAAAAGAATGCTCTAAAATGGATTGTTGTGATAGTTGCACAACATTGTGAATATACTAAAAATCATTAAATTGTATATTTATTAATAGGAGAATTGCATACTCTGTATTTAAAAAAAATATATGTGTGTGTATACACACACACACACACACACACACTATATATATATACACATTTTTTTTAATCCAAAAAAAGCTCATATGTTTTGTGCGATTGAACTGCAGAATTCTGTGAAATTTCCATTCAGAAATAGTGTGTTAAGAGGGAGTAAAAATTTGAGCTATCACACACAGTGGAAAGAGTACTGGACCAATAGTCAAAAATTTCTGATCCAAATCATTCATGGCATGGACAAAGTAACTAAGACCAAAATTAAGTGGCTTATTTTAGACACAAAGAAATACTCAAATATTTATTGACTAATCTTAAACTAAAAGAGAAAATGAAAACATCACCTACATGGGTTTTATATAAATGACCACTATTTGCTAATTTAAATAATCTTTTATTTTACCAAAAACTATCATTATAAGAATAGTTCTTTTTAGAATTCCTTTAGTTCATATATTTTAAATTGTTTGGTTTTCTTAATGTACACATTCAAGGCTATAAATTTTCCTCTGAAGATCTGTTTGGCTGCATTCTACAGGTGTTAATATTCAGTAATCTTTTCATCATTTAGTTTATATTTTCTATTAGCTTATATTTTCACTTTTAACCTCATTTTAAAGGATATATTTTCGATTTCTAACTAGATGGAACTTTTTGGCAATCTTTTATTGTGAATTTCTAATTTTATTGCATTAAAATCTATGGTCTGTATAATTTCTGCTTTTTTGAATTTATTGAGATATGTTGAAGGCCTGTGGAAATATGATGTTTTACACTGTGTTTAGATTTTCTTCTGTAGGAGCCTAACCTACAGTTAGCAAGTTCCCAAAGGGAAAACTAGACCCAGCTTTCCAATAAGCAGGTCCATAGCTTTCCAATAAGCAGGAGAACATGGTTGTGTGGGTGTGAGGATATGGTGGTGCATTAAAGTTTACTTTAAGGCTTAATTAGTAAGCAAATTAATTTCCTGTAACAAATAACTAAGGAACAAATATAATTTTTTAATACACAGTTTATAAATTTAAGAGATCATATTAATACAACTGTAATCTTGATTTCTCTCATTATCAGTATATGTGGAAAGGATCTTGTAACTAACCTAATAAAATATAAATACTTTATTATATAAAAAAACCTTTGCCTCATCTGATTTTTCATTATAGTATTTCTCTGGTTACCAGCCCATAAATACATTACCAAGAAAGGTAATGATTACTCCAGCATCATGGATTTCATAAGACTTCTCATGAAATACAATTTAAACTTACATTTTCATGCTAAGAAATCAAAACCTATCATTTTTAATTATCATGGTTTAGTACATAGTAAAGTTCTGTAACTGTTCCACTTATGCTAAATAATAATATGAATACTTAGTGCACATTTGCTGTATGTCTGACACTATTTTAAGTGGTTTCGGTTATCATTCATCAACAATCCCTTGTGGTTAAGTATTAGTATTATCTCCATTTCAGGGATAAGGAAACTGAGATGGAAGTTAAATAACTTGCCTAAAGTCACATAGCTAAAAAGTGGTGAAACCAGGTTTCAAACCCAGGTAGTCTGCCTGTAGCCTTTACCTGTTAGGTCATGTGAAAAGCATACCTCCTTACGAAATTCATGTACATTACCTTTGATAGCAAAAGACAGAACTAACTTAAACATAACTGAATTCAGAGTCAAATTATGACAGTTAATGTCTTCATAATAACTATTTCCCATTTAAAAGTATTAATCCTTAAATTACAACATAGACACATGGAGATTTATATGAGGGTAAAAACACATATGTCCATATTAAATGCAATTATTTTCAAAAGCTCTCATTTTTAAATAGATACCAGCAATTATTACAAAGTAACTTACTGAACTTATTAATTGTAAGATTTATCAGCCTCTTACTTTCATTATGAATTTCATTTTACGCTTCAAAGGATTTTGAAAAACTAATTTCTTCATGCAAAGCAAGGCTCTGTCATGACATTTTAAAAGTAGACTAAAGAGCAAAAAAATTTTAAAAATTAAAAAAATTAAAAATAATAAAAAATAAAAGTAGACTAGTATGTTACAAATGCTTTCAATGAAACATAATATTTTAGTGGCCTTTCTTGACTATAACAGTTTAACTAACAGTAATGCATTTTTAAATACCTTACCTTTGAGAATCCAAGTTCCACAAGCAATCTGTCAGCTACAAACTCAATATACTGTTTCATCAAAACACAATTCATTCCAATGAGCCCAACTGGCAATGCTTCCGTTAAAAACTCCTGAGATAAAAACAAAAACAGAATAAAGTATTATACAAAGATGGAACAATAAATAAGTACGCATTTTCAAAATAAAAAGAGGGTTTTAGTTTTATTAATGTAAGTCACTAATCTTGTCCGAGGAAAGTACACTAGGTAAATTCTTGGAACGTGGTAATAAACAATGTCCATTTGTTTAAAAACGTTTGTGGTACTACTAGTTACATTTTCACATTCTCAAAGAGCCAAAATAAATTGAAACTAATTATCAAATTATTGGTATTTTAAAAAGTAGAACATGTAGGACCTGAATTCATATGCTTTCTCAATAGGACAAAAGAAATACTTTGTTCTGAAATATCTAGAAAAACATTCACCAGAGGTGAGTGTTGTGGGGAACATGATTATGGAAGGGAGTTGCAAAACAGAGAAATACAATTAACAAAGAAAGTGAGAAAGAAATAGAAATGGATCTGAGGGTTGGAAATAAACTGAACTCCAACTATATTGATTGATAGCAATGAAGTGTTAATAGAGGAAAAATTAAAACATTAACCATCTGGATTTAGTTCTCAAAATGATTAAAGATACCAAAATGCAATTTGTGCCTCTTTCTCCTCCCAATATAAAAACTATCACTGTTAAACTATGCAGTATTAAAAAAAAAGTTTAAAAAATTTATTTTACTTTTAAACTATTCTTTCTAATGATAAAAAAGTGGAGCATCCAGGTCTTTCTAATCAGAGTTTTACATGTCAATAACCCATTTATTTATTCATTCTATAAACATCTGGTACATGATTCAAGCTAGATATTCTGCTAAGCTTTTGAAAATATAAAACAAACAAGAAACCATCTCTGCCCTGAAGTAGTTAAAAATCTAAAACGACAAAGCTAAATAATTAAAACAGTTTGTTATGGCATTAAATTTGACAGGTCAATGAGACAGAAAATATAGTCCTGAAATAGATTTAGTATACATAAAAATTTAATATATCATTCTCACTTATAAAACTGACATAATTGCAATATTTTATCTATTAGTGCTGTCAGGTTGACCACATAAAATTGCTGCTATTTAATCTGACCTATAAAATGGCAACTTCATATGAGTCAACCTAATCAAATAATGGTATAAACATAAGAGGAGAGATATGCTAATTATATAAGCCTTCTGGCTTACCTGCTCAATTTCAACAGCATTAACAATGATCTCCCTGATTCTTTCTTCTGAAGGCTTATTTACTAAGTACTGAAACATTAGGCAAGCAAAGTCACAGTGAAGTCCCTAAAACAGAAGTAAAACAACAATGTCAAAAAAACGTTTAGGCAGCTATTTTCATACAGCAATGTGTCAGGCATCACATAGAGTAGGTTCCAGGAATGCAACACGGAACTTCTGGAGGACAGCAGAGAGATTAAGAGGGCTCGCAGCTTCTTTCTTTTGAATCTCATTAATGCCAATTATAATAACCTATAATGAAAAATTTTCAGTACCAGCAATCTTAATTCATAAACATGAAAGAAGAATTAATTAACAACAATAACAATTTACAGCCAAAAGCATTCTGAAAAGGAAAATAAAGCAAGAAGGTTCAAAATAAAAGTTCATACTTTTTAATGTCTAAAATAATTAAGAAAAATAGTAAGTAAAGAACAGGTAAAACTCACTTTATATCAAATAAGAATGGCTCAAGATAAAAATGAATTCAAATCAATAGTTTAATGTTTATTTAGGGACAAGTGGGTTAGGGAAGGGAGAAAGCGGAGGGGGTGGGAAAAGAGTGGGGGGAGCTAAAATATATGGTGATGGAAAGAGAAGTCACACTAGGTGGTGAACTTATTATACAAGCTGACAATGCACTGTAGAATTGTATGCCTGAAACCTATGTAATCCTTGCTAACAGATGTCACCCCAATAAGTCTAACAGTAAAAATTTTTTTTAAATGAATTCAGTGCAATGAAAATGGAAACTGAAAAATTAAGCAGACAATTTGAAGCTTTCTGAAGCAGAAATGAAGATAGAAAATAAACCAAAGAAGAAACTAAACCAAAGAAGAAAATAAACCTGTGAAATATCTTGAGAACAGAATGGTTATGCAAATACAAGAAATAGTAGAATCTTAAATACTTGAAGAACAGAGCAAGGAGATTCAATCTACAATAATGAGTATTCCATACCACAGAACAGATGATATAAAGCTGAAAACAGAAGAAAATTTCAAAAAGTCCAAACAAAAAAGAGAAAAAGGCCAGAGATATAGAAAGATGGATGGAGTTTCAACAAAATTAACAGAGACTGACACTAAGGCAGAATCAATTAACATTTCTAAACTACAAAGAAAAAGAAATAATTTTATAAGCCTGACCAAGGGGAGAGGAGGAGGAAGACATGTACACTTCAAAAGGATTACAAATCAGAGTTTGCTTAGGTTTTTCTAAATGAATCAACAAATACCAAAAGAGAATTGAAAGATAAGACTCAAATTAAAGGCTGTATTCCAAGAATTATTTACCTAGTTAAATTGTCATTCCTAGAAGAAACTACCTCTTTGAACAGCTAATCTTAGATTTGTTAGTAAAACATGTTTTTCCCAGACTTCATTCAAGAGGCTACTTCAAATTACCAAAGGCTAAATTTCAAATAAACTGCTGAAAGGTGTTAAAGAAAGTGTTGATTTACCTATTACAAAGATGAGTAAATCAAACATAGGCACTTATATTGCTAAATAAATAAGTGAATAAAATAATTTTGAGGTTTAAATCAATTCCAATCAAAATCGTAATGGGATTCTTTTTAGTTAAAAAATTAATGTGAGACTAGAACTTAATTATTACAACTCCTAAAAAGAAAGACTGTAACATAACAGATGCCCTAATGATTGTAACAATGGCAATCACATCACAACATATAAATATCAAATTAACATATTGTGCACCTTAAATTTACACAATATTATATGTCAAATATATTTCAACTTTAAAAACTTAATTTGGAAGAGTAAGTGGGCAAAATCTTGTAAGAACACTTAGTAAGAAAGTTATTAAATTTATCCTAATTATCAAAACATTAAAAACTATAATAATTGTTTGGTATGACATAAAATTTGACAGATAGGTTAATGAAAAAGTAAAAAAGCCCTAAGATAGATTTTAGAACTATCTAGAAATACTATGAAATACTAAAAGTGGTTATCACTGTTGAGATTGAGTGACTTTATTCTCTTAATTCTCTATAATAATCATATAACATTTGTAATAAATATTATTAGAAATTTAAAGAAATGAAATAATAAAAAGTAATTATACAAAACATCTTATGACACTTAAAAAGTACTTTCACACATACCGGTCCACTGTATTTTAACAAAACCCTGTTAAATGTTTATAGATGAAAAAGCAGTCTTGGAGAAGTTAAGTAACTCAGCAAGTTCACTTAGAAATAAACTGAGGGGCCAGGATTAGTGTAGTCCATAAATGTGAACTGAATTGCTATGATGGACTAACTATTTTTTTTTTTTTTTTTTTTTTTTTTTTTTTTTTTTTTTTTTTTTTTTTTTTTTTTTTTTTTTTTTTTTTTGCTTTTTGGTATGTAGGTAGCTCCCTGGCTGGGAATCGAACCCAGGCCGCAGCGCTGACAGCGCCAGTGCTGAAGCCTTAAGCCACTACACCATCAGGGAACTCCCTGGACTAACTATTGAGAACAGAAAGATAAATGATAGGGTGTCTGCACTCAAGGAGCCTAGAGTCTAGCAGAGGAGAGAGCCAAGAAATGCAATACATGTTATGGACTCCATGATAGGGCCAAGTTGAGGTTTCAAAGACATACACTTAGGAAAGAGTTGCCAATTTTACTCAGTTGGGTCAGGAAAATTTTGAGTTGCAATTTGAAAGAAGGTAATCAAAAAATGAAAAAAACTGGTCGAAAAGATGGAAAGGGTATTGGAGGCAATAACATTTGGTTATTGATTTGGTGTGGCTGAAAGATAAACGAAACAATCTAAAAGGACTTCCAGATTTCAAATTCAAAGGACTGAAAGGTAGTGACACTCAATGAAATATGGAAAACAGAACAAATACTAGGAGAAAAATGATGAGTTTGAATTCTGAAATATCAGGTTTGAGCTATCTGTGGAATCTTCCAGAAGAAAGTAACTAACATGCACTCGAATATACAAGTTTGGAGCTCAGGAAAGACTATCTGGGCCGAAGATAAAGTTTTGGTTGTTATGAGCATCCAGATGGTATTTGAGTCCATGGGCACAAATATGATCAGCCAGGAGGTCATGCAGAGTGAAAGGGAGAGGCCACAGTGGGAACCCAGGAGTACAATAATTCAGGGTGAGCAGAGGAGACTAAGGAGGAGCAGTAAGAGGTAAAAGGAAAACAGTGTCTTAAACACCAAGGAAAAAATTACTTCTTATTTTCTATTAATTACCATGGTCCTGTGTCACCATCATCATTTTTTAAGGAAAAGAAAAATAAATGAATACCAAATACGAATACAAATATAGCTATAAGAATACTTCGTTCCTTACTTCATCTCTGCTAATGAGTTCATTGGAAAAGGTGAGTCCAGGCATAAGACCTCTTTTCTTTAACCAGAATATAGCAGCAAAAGATCCAGAGAAGAAAATTCCTTCTACAGCAGCAAAGGCCACCACCCTTTCCCCTGGGAGACATAAAACAGTTTCACTTTCTGAAATATCATATACTGCGGACATTTTCAAGATATATACACACACACATATACACGCATATGTTTTTGACATCTATATATTTTTAATAGCAATACCACAACTATTTTGCCAAGAAACAAAATCAACGAGTTAGTGCCAAGGGTCTTCTGAGGAGGAAACTTGGCAACCTCTACCTTCTGGAGCAGAAAGGTATGTCTACTTCAAATCCTACATCAGACATTGGACTCCTACGGGTCTTGGTATCTAGACAAAGGAGAGACTTCCATACTCAAACAAAGATGATTTATCTGTGCACCATATGCGTCTACGAGTGCAGTGTGTTCATGTGCGTGAGTATTGGAGTGGAGAGTAGAATATGGATTTTATGACAAAATATGTCTCCCTATCAGGTTGCTGAGGTTTATAGTTTTAGAAACCTAAGGTAGCTTACAGATTAGCTGTAAACATTTCAAAAAACATTGTCACGCATCTACAATAAAAAAAAAAAAAAAAAGGTGGGTTCCCTGGTGGTGCAGTGGCTAGGCTTCAGTGCTCTCTACGCCGCAGCCTGGGTTCAATTCCCAGCCAGGGAACTATCCCCGCGCCGCTCCAAAAAAAAAAGAGGTGATCCAGCTGAAGATAATAAATATAAAATATATCTATTGGATAAAATGTCCCATCACATAAGCAAACATACTGTCTTCTGCTAAACCTATAAGGCTCAATTTCAAATGTCACTCATTGTAAGGGAAGGACTTTGCAGAAACCCATGTCCGAAAATGTCTATAGTGGCATTGTATCTGTAACAATATCTCTAGGGAATGATTGTATGTCTAACCCAAAAGATCATTCGCAAGCCCCTTACGTCAGCACACTGCAAGCTCAGGAGAAATATTTACATATATCTGCTCAGGGAGAAAGTTTTGGTCAATAAGACTGTGAGATAAAGGCAGCTGAATGCTTGAACCAACTACAGACTGTTTCACAGCCTTTATCCCAGTGCCTGCCTGTTCCAGGATCAAAAACACAATAGCTGCCACTTAATAAAGGTATCTGAACTGAAGCAATGGAAACTATATACAAGCACTAGATGATAAAAGACATGACAATCCTTCGCATAGAAACTGCTAAAATTTGATTTAGAAACTGAATTATTTATAACTTCCAGAACAAAAACAATGATAAAGTTTAAATTTCAAAAAGGAAGATAGCTCAGTTTCGGCATTTCTTGCTATCTCTAAATATTGCTTTGGTTTGTCCTTGTTCATTTCCCTATCTTAAATAAACCAAATCAGATAGATCAATTATATCAAATAATTGTCTATTATTAACCCAAAACATGAGAAAGACTTTTATAGTATTTTATTTTTATAGGCACAATCTAAACAGTCACTTTGAAAAAAAATAGCAGAATATAAATTAAACAAATACTTATTGAATACATACTGTGTAGGAATTTCCAAAAGAAGAATCTTTAGTGTAGTATGTGCTAAATATTGAAATATAATAATAATCACTATGTTCTGCTGACTCTTTTGAAAACAAAAATGGCCTTTAGACTAGCTAGTTATATTTTTAAGATGGAGATTTGTCATTAGCTTAACATACAGATTGCTGTATTTTCTTTTACTATTAATAAGATAATGGATAATTATAATTTATTCACTTTTAATTGATATAAAGGTGATGTCATGTGGACATCTATCTGTATGGGAACAGGACCATAATGTAACATAAACATTGTGAATAAGAGGAAAATTATTTTATTATAATAACTATTCTATGTATTCACATAAATGCTAAAGAATGAAAATCATAACAGAAATAGTCATAGAAGGCTATTCCTTGTGGAGCAGATTAAAGGATTATAAGGGGTAAAATTTACAAACTTTCAAGGTATGTGAACTAAAACAAAATTTCCAAACATTTCTTCTAAGGGATATAATGAATGTGAAGGCCTTATGATTTGTTTTAGAGGTGGGAAAGTAGGACATGTTTTTAAGGTACAGTTGACTTCTATAATACAATGCACTAAAATTGTGTTAACTATAACCTTTCTGATATTTAAAATGTAATTTTTTTATATATGTTAAGGTTGATTCTATACATTTAAATGTTTTAAAGTTCTTTAAACATATTTTTTCAATTAAACAGTATGTCTCAATTAAAAAAAAAACAAATACATTATTAAGAATTTTTAGCTCTACAGAATTGAATCTCTAACTTATCAACTTTCACACAAACTAATGAATTTTTTTGTTTTTTTTTCAAACTAATAATTTTAAGGAGTATTTTTAGGTTCTCTTTGGCTAAAAGTAAAGGATCAGAAGAGTCTGAATGTGAGGAAAGAATAGTTGCTATATTGGGTCCTACTAGGTGTAGAAGTAACTCATCAAGGTCACCAAAAATGCTAACAAAGTTCTAAGCCAGACAAAGAGCTGCCTTCATTAACGTAAAGGTGCTAATGGTGCAGATGGCACAGTTAGTTCATAAAACTGCACTTCCCCAGCTGGTTAAAGGGAAGTACAGGTGTTCAGTGAAGCAAGATCATATTTCCATGTTACTGTCTTTTAGTTTCTCTCCCAAAGAGGAGAGCTACCAATGTGTTCTTCACGTTTTCCCTTTCCTACTACCCATTCCATTCCCCCTGCACCATTTTATTTTATTTTTATTACTATTATTTTTTTCTGTGGGTGGTTCCCTGGCTGGGAATCGAACCCAGGCCGCAGTGCTGACAGCACCAAAGCCTTAGCCACTATATTGGGTCCTACTAGGAACTAACTCCCTGCCCTGTACCATTTTAGACCATGTTCTTTCCTCTGAGGTTGAGTCAGAACCCTAAATGGGGTTTGCCTTAAGAGTAAGCAATACGCAGGATTTAACTGGAGCCCCAGATATCATCACACGGTGACTGCCACCCTTCTCTATTTTCTCTATATTCTAGGTTGCTTTCTTTGGTACTGTCATGAGATACATGCTTTCTATGAGCCTGTTCTTCATTTTCCATCAGTACCTGTCCATTTGAATGAACAGTTTCAGTGCATATTAAAAACCTTGATATTTTCCTTCTTTTTCCTCTAAAGCCAGTGTTTCTCAAAGTATACGTCTCAAACCACTTGTGAGAGAATCAGCTGGGTATAAAATGCAGGTTCCCCAGTTCCACCTGAACCTCATGAATTACTCAGGTGAGGACCAGGATACTGCAGGGTCTTTCCACAAATTCTCGAAGGATTTTTATGCACGTTGAGAACCACTGCTTTTCTCATTCTCGAAATGAACTAAAGGCAATGCAAACATCTGTTTCTTCTCTGATATACTTATGCTTGCCGTTACCTTACACTATATCTTTGCTGGTTCTCAACATGGGGTCCAGAAGTCCCTGGAAATCCACAGAGTGAGGTCTGTGGGGTCAAAACTATTATCACAATAATACTAAAACACTACTTTTTTTTTTTACTCCCATTCTCTCATGAGTATATAGTGGTATTTTCCAGAGGGTACACAGTATATCCAGAATAATCTGAAAAGCCTAGTAAAATACTCCTCTTTTTTCTAACTACATATCTGAATGAGGGTAGATTTTCTTTGTCTTCTTCAACTAAAACAACATTCTGCAACAAAATGAATGCAGAAGCAGATATAATTCAGGGGTCTTCTATTAAATCAGACATTAAAGAGATTTACAAAAATGTAAAAGTATGACATTCTTCTCACTAATATTTTTAAATATAGTGGTTTTTTTCATAAATATGTATTAAAATACATGCGAAATGTAATGGGTTACTCCTGTTATTTTAAAATGCATTATTAAATTGCTTAAAGTTTCTTGGCTTTAACTTCTAATATGGAAATAATCAATAACTCAGACAAATAAAAGTACTTCGGAGTCCTCAATAATTTTTAAGGGTACAAAAAAAGAGACCAAAAATTTTGAGACCTGCTTCCTCGCATTATGAATAAAAACAGAAAGTAAAAATCACCAATTGTAAATAGAAAAGAATGAGATAGCTACTTAGAGCTATTTAAATGAAGTATCTGAATATTTTAATTAAATTTAATAAATATTTCCTGAGCAACTACTATGCATAAGATATAATGTTAATCACTTCTTTAAAAAGTTATTGGGCCTTGACTCATCTAGAAGGGTGAAAAATATGCCTGTTGCTGCAAACTGTTTCTTGCCTCACTGAGTGCATTAATCTTTAGCTTTTCAGAAACTACATATTTGTTCCCTGAAAAGTATAGACTTTGACTCACTTTAAATCCCTAAAATAACCATTCCTGACAGCAGACACAAACTGTGGATTGCTATAATTACTCGTGTCAGATTCTAGGTGACCTGTAATTATACACTGACATTTTAACTTTTTGACTTTCAATTTATTAAACAGAATATATACAGTTTTAGATTATTTCCTCCTGGTTTCTAATTAATTATTAGAAATAATGATTCTCCTACAGGTGCCTATTGAGACAGGTAAAATCGTGTTTTAGCACTCAAAGCAAATTTGACATATATTAATATAAATTAAAGCTACATACCAAAAGTAGATTTTCTATCTGCTATCCATCGCAAGGCCCAATCTGCTTTTTTCTTAACATATGGCATTGTTTCAATTGCATTAAATAGAAATTCCCTGTAAAAACAAAAGAATGGCAGTTATTCACTTGTTTTTCTTAACCAGAATAAATGTTAATCAGAGATAACAACTGCAATTCTATGGTCTACTACCAGATCTGTAATTTTTCTGTATTTTTGCATGTCCATAAAATATAATAATGAAATTAAAACTCAAATTAGTGGTTTGGATTTGGTGTGATACAAAATTGACTCAATTCAAATATTCAATTGCTACACAGAATGTGCTCCCCAGATTAATAGGTTCTACACAAGTCCTTTTCTATTAAAAAATAGAATATTATACTCTTAAACTTCTATATTTGAATAATATTTTCCTAACATTAGTTTTGGAGTAAATTTTGCTCTTAACATAATCAAGCAATAGGATAAACCTTTGTAAATAAAATCCCAGTGGTGATACCTTTTCTTGGGATCTCTGATGTAAGTGTCTATTAGCAAACTGTACATCTCTGAGTGAACATTCTCGATGAGAATTTGAAAGCCATAGAAACAGCGAGCCTCTGGAACCTGCACCTCCTGACTAAATCGCTCCACCTACAAAAACAAGGGAAACAAATATATCCAATTCTGTAGGCACCCATTAAACACTCAAATCAGAATGTGGATACCAGTATTATCACTAAATTGCCTGTCATGCCACAAATAGGTCAAAAAGACTTTATGGATTATTTTTCAGCAGTATTGTCTATCCATCTCCACAGTGAGTTGCTTAATGTATTCTTCTTAAGCAATTAAATGAATAGACCTGTTAGGTGGATATACTGCCCATAATGTCAAATAAACTATAGAACACCTACCAAAAAATTATTTTGCTTTGCAGTACTGACCTTAAGTCATTTTTTCCCTGACAGTAGACAGTAGATCTCTTGAAGCCCTTTCTAATTCATAATGAAAGTTCGTTACCTTCCCGTTCTTTTTCACAAGAAAGCATGGCTCCTGGCCAAACACAATGCTTAAGTTTAAAAATGCGGAGCCAGACTCCGGTGCTCTATTACAGAGTTCCAGAAGGGTTATTAAGGTGCAGGTTTTCTATTAGGATTCCTATCTAAGGGTAAAAATTAAAATCATGTTTATGCATTTTAACTAGTTTTGATTGGTACTATGTGCTTGATTCAGTGATATCCTGCTGATCAAATAACAGAAGTATATCCTTTCCTCTGACACTTCATCAGAAGAACATATTGAAGAGATTCTCATCTAGTTCATTTTCTAGACATTATTTTCCAGGTTCAGTCTCATAATCTTATGGCCATTATCATCATTTAACTGCTGAATGGAGACAAAAATAAAATAAAACAAACACCTTACCAAATTTTCATTCACAATTCCATCACTGGCAGCAAAAAAGGCTAAGATGTGAGAGATAAAATATTTCTCATCTGGTTTAAGTCTGTTCCAGTGAGGGAGATCCTTTGATAAGTCAACCTGAAATAAAAAGATTTTCAAAAATTTTAACTTGTTAAATTCTTTTCAAAATGTCTGGAAAACTAACTTTCACCTCAAAGTTAAGGAAGGACATCTCATTAGCAGTAAAATGTGGAAAAGAAAAAATGTTAACATTACAGCCACAGGATATTTATGTCCTCCCAAAATTGATGTGTTAAAACCTAATTCCCAACGTGACAGTATTTGGAGGTGGAACCTCTGGGAGGTAATCATTCATGAGAGTGAAGCCCTCTCGAACAGAATTAGTGTCCTTACATAAGAGACCTCACCGAGCTCCGCTGCCCTTTCTGCCATGTGAAGACACAGCAAGGAGACAGCTTTCTCTAAATCAGGAAGCAGGCCCTCACCAGACAGCAAATCTGCAGGTTCCTGATCTTAGAATTTTCAGCCTCCAGAATTATGAGAAATAAATTTCTGTTGTTTGTAAGCCATCCAGTCTATGGCATTATTATAGCTGCCTGAACTAAGATAATTACAAAGGAACACAATAAAATAAAAACTGTATAAAGGAATCTATTTTCTGGCCAGTTGAGAAGCTGGCAGGATGTACTTTCAAAATACTAAAATTAAGATACAGGGTCTGGCAGAAGTAACACCCCCTTTTTATCATTTTATTTTATATTACTTAATAACTATATTATTATTTTTGTATTACTTAAAAAGGGCGTTACTTCCACCAGACTCTGTAATTTATTTATTCTTACCACAAAAAAGAAAGGGTAATTATGTGTTGGGATACAGGTGTTAGCTAACACTATGGTGGTAATCATTTTTTGTAACTTTATATATATATATATAAAGCTGTATCAAATCAGTATGTTGTACAACTTAAACTTACACAGCATTGTATATCAATTATGTATATCAATATAGCTGGGGGAAAACCATAATCTAGTGGCACTGGAACAAATGAAGGAAGGGGCAAAAAGCTGGAGAGAGACCAGAGACTGGTCAAGAAGGAACTGAGGTGAGTAAACTAATGACTTCCAGCAACCAATGCTTTACTATTTTATACAACCAATTATATAATAACATGATAGTGTTAGGCAATAATTAATATCTGTTAAGCAGCTAGCACTGCTACTGTATGAGTGACTATCTATTTTCATACCCAGAAGTAATGTCAAGCAGGTAAATCCTACATTTTAAAGCAATTTATAAATATAACTTCCTCTGAGAATAGAAATATTTTTGAAAATGTTTATTAGAACTAGTCCTTGGAATTATTAGAGCGATGCACTCTAGAGTCTGGAGGACTCTTCAATCAAAACATAGTCTTTTAAATGTACCTTATAGATATCATTTCATCTCAGGAAGATCTCTTTTAGGTATATTTCACAGTAACCTCATAAACATTTAAAATATGCAATTGTCCTTTGTCCTTTTCTTTATTCTACAAAGCATTAATCTTTTTGTTCCAAAAAGGGCTGTTTCATCTTTTTAATTATGTATTTTTTCTAAAATCCTTTTTCTCATTCTTTATTCTTTAAATGTTTAACTAAGCACTTAGTACATGCCAGACACTACACTAAAGTTGGGATACCATGGGGAAGGAAGGGTAAAATATTTGTATACAACTTTTAAAATATGCAAGCTAAAAACCAGGTCCTATTTTATTTAGAGCTCAACTCAAGTTTAACTGAAGGACATCTTCCTGGTTTTTATGTATTTATTATTCTCCTGATATTAAATTTTAATATAATATATTCACTCAAATATTAAACTTATCTCTTCAAACACTCAGCTTCAAAAAAGTCATAAATTTTATTTATATGACACTGGTCATTTTCCATTCCCAAAACATAAAACTTTCTGTCCAGCTTTACCTCATTTGAGTAAATTCTCAAATTCACCATCTAAATATTGATTCTAAACTACTGGTTATCAGAATTTCTTGGGTAGCTTTTAAAAAGCAAAAACAAAAACAAATCCCCGAGTTCTGTCTTCTGAATCAAGGCTTATGATGCTCAGCCATGTTTAGGAAAAAGCTAAACCACTGATAAAATAAGGAAGTCTAAAGTTGATTAAATTAAAATGTATATAATTTGTTAAAATGAAAATATATGGTACTAAATGTTTGACTTCCTTCAAAATATATGTGTGAATCTTCCTATAAGCTGCATACAAAATATATACCAGCCTGTATATCTTAACTTTTAAAAATTAATTTTTCATCATGATACACGTATATTACATTTGCTAAAAGATGCACACAATTTCCAAAAGAACTTCAAGAAACTCAAATATCACAAGTACCATTTTCACACGATGAATGAAAAAGCCACCTGTATACTCCATCTGTTCTCTTGACTACAGCTAACAAAAAACAAAACAAAACAAAACAAAACCACTTCCTAAAAACCACAAACAGGGACAGTCAGGTATGCCAAGCACTACGACACAATTTGAAAATGCTGGGTTTTTGTTTTATTTTATTGTGCTCTATGTGTTAAATATAACAAACATGTAAACAATATACCAATACAATATAACAAAGTTGAGTAAGTCAGTAAAATTAGTGATAGAAGCTTCAAAAATTGGTGATTCCAATTTCTAGTGCAAATCTCCCCCATTCTGTGTAAGATAACAACTTACACTTACTTGGTGCTTACTAAGTGCCAAGTAACATTCTAAACATCTCATTAATCACAGTATTGATTTATTTCATTACTCCTCATAGCAACCCAATGAATCAGGTACTATTAGCCCAATATGACAATAAGGATACACAGAGAGATTAAGCCACTTTTCCACTTCCACAGTTGATAAGTGGCAGAGCCAGGATTTGCTAAGCAGTCTGGCTCCAGAGCCTGCATTCTTAATAGCATGCATTTACATGTATAGAATCAAACTCATGAAAAATAGACAGACATACGGACAGGCCCAAATATATCTATCCAAATAGATATACCTACATATATAGATAAATACACACACATACACGTGCCGAGCTTGAGTGCTATGAAGGTATCATATTCCAAGATGAAGACAATGGAAAGTTCCGGTCAAGATGGCAGAGTTGGTAAACACTGTGCTCACCTCCTCCCATGACCACACTAAAATTACAACTCAACTACAGAACAATCAACCTGAAGAACCAGCTGAACACTAGCTAAATAGAAGTCCTATAACTAAGGATATATAGAAGAAACCACATCAACACTGGTAAGAAGGTGGAGACGTGAACCAGGCTGGTCCCACACTCACATGTGATGGTTGAGAATCAGGAGGAATATCGAAGCTGTAGTGGTGCCCTCTGAGGAGCAAGGGGTCCCAGCCCAACACCAGGCTCCCCAACCTGGAGCACCAATGCTGGGAAGAGGAACCCCTACATCTGGTTGTGAAAACCAGTAGGGATTCTGTCCATCAGGGTGGGATAGAGGGCTGCTGGAAACGCAGGCATCTTCTTAAACAGCCCACACACAGTCTCATTTGCTTGCAAGTACTAACACTGGGCTCAGAATATACAATGAGGGAAACACAGTCTATTCAGTAAATGGAGTTGGGAAAACTGGGTGGATATATGCAAGAAACTGACATTAGATCACTTTCTTACACCATATACAAGAATAAATCCAAAATGAATTGAAGACTTAACTGTAAGACCTGAATCCATAAAACTCCTAGAAGAAAACATAGGCAGTAAACTCTCTGACATTGCTCCTGGCAACACTTTTTCTAATACATCTACTTGGGCAAGGGAAACACAAGAAAAAATAAATGGGACTACATTAAACTAAAAAGGTTTTGCAGAGCAAAGGAAACCATCAACAAAACTAAAAGACAACTACTGATTGGGAGAAGATATTCTCTAATGATACATCAGATAAGTGGTTAATATTCAAAACTTATAAAGAACTCATACAACTCAATACCAAAAAAAATCCTATTAAAAAATGGGCAGAGGACTTACATAGACGTTTCTCCAAAGAGAAACATACAGCTGGCCAAGACATATAAAAAGATGCTAAATGTCACTAATCAACAGAGAAATGCAAATCAAAACCACAATGAGATACATCACCTCACACCTGTCAGAATGACTACAATCAATAAATCAACAGACAACTGTTGGCGAGGATAGGAGAAAAGGGAACTTTCATGCACTGTCAGTGGGATTGCAAATTGGTGCGGCCACTATGAAAAACAATATAGAAGTTTCTCAAAAAATTAAAAGTGGAACTACCTTATGACCCAACAATCTACTTCTGGGTATTTATCCAAAGAAATCCAAAACACTAATTCAAAAAGATATACAGGGCTGTCTGGAAAAAATCCAGCCATAAATGCCTCTATTTTTCATATTACATAGCTGGATACTTTTCAAACAGCACTAGTATGCACCTCTATGTTCATTGCAACATTATTTATAATACAATAGCCAAGATACAAAAGCAACCTAAATGCTTAACAATAGGCAACTGAATAAAGAAGATGTGATACAGAAGGGGGAGGCGGTGGGAGAGGAAGGAGGGGGAGCTAAATATGTGGTGATGGAAAGAGAACTCACACAGGGTGGGGAACCTATCATACAACAAGTTGACGATGCACTGTATTACTCTGCCATAAAAAAGAATGAAATCTCACCATTTGCAGTAACATTGGTGGACCTACAGGGTATTATGTTCAGTAAAATAATGAGACAGGAAAGGCAAACACATATGATTTCACTTATTTATGGAATCTGAAAAACAAAATAAATGAACAAACAAAACAGAAACAGACTCATAGATACAGAGAACCAATGGTTGCCAGAGGGGCGGGGGTTGGGGAGCTGGGTGAAAAAAGTAACAGGATTAAGAAGTTCACATTGGTAGTTAGAAAATAGTCACAGAAATGTAAAATACAGCATAGGGAATATAGTCAATAATACTGTAATAACTATGTATAGTGCCAGGTTGGTACTAGACTTATTGGAAGGATCACTTCATAAATTATATAAATATCTAAACAGTATGCCATATACTTGAAACTAATATAAAATAATACTGAATGTGAACTGTAATTGAAAAATAAAGAATAAAATAAGAACTATAACACCACAACAAAGATAAAAAAGCTAAAAAAAAAAAAAAGGTACAGCCTCCATATGTACACTTTGAGTTGTAGTCAATTCTGTGCCTAATATATATTTTTTTACTTGTTTTCACAATCTCCTAATCATTTCAGTTTCTCAACAGCCAATGCACAGTTATAGCTAAAGGTATGTAAACAAATATAAATGTAAATAATTTTTCTTACAAATTTACTTATCTTTTAAGATCTGTTAGCACTTTTACTTTAAATATTTTTTGTTCAAATTAACTTGTAAATTTGTAATTTATAGAGCGCTTAAAATTGTAGGATCCTACATTTTATAACTCAGCTTCTACATTGATATAAACATTTACAATAGTTCCCATTACTTTTTTTTTTAATGTTTTTTGTTGCTGGTGATATTTCTATTTTATTTAATGCCCTATTCACATATATATTCTTTCTAAAAGTGTAAGGCTTATAAGAGCAAGAAATTTGCAGGTTTTCTATTCTATTTTTAGTGCCTGAAATGGTGCCTGGCATCAAAAATGCTCTTGAAAGCTAGAACTGGAAAACAGAACAAACGCAATTACTTTCCCCGAAATAAAAATTAAATTTTAAAAAAATGAAGACAATGGCTATTTGTGTGTTCAATTAGAATACAGAGCAACCACTTCCATGACCAAATGTCCTTACCAAACCAGCAAGTATTTTCTAATTTGTTGTGCTCAACTCATTTCCTAGGTGGAAAATGCCACACAAACAGAAACCATTCTGCAGCTGTCCTGTCCGATGGGGCAGCTGTGCCAGGTTTGATGTGGCTGAGGGCAGAGCCAGACTGAGCACCGTGAATTCCGGCGGGCAGCTCAGAAGTGAGTGCCCCTGCGTGAGCAGTCATACTCTGCGTGTGACAGCCCCTTTTGTACAATCAGATAAGTCTCAATTGAAAGCAGGGTCCCTAAGGTTTTCACTGTCTTTTTACTACAGCTGCAGTTTCACTTATTCTGCTGACCATATGTAAAGACTAAAGGTCCATTTAAAAAGAAAAAGTATGGAGTTCCCTGGTGGTGTAGTGCGTAGGCTTTGGCACTTTCAACGCTGTGGCCTGGGTTCGATTCCCAGCCAGGGAACTACCAAAAAACAAAATAAAACAAAAAGCTAAAACGAGAAAATACCCTAAAATACACTGGAAATAAAAATCTGGCAGACTGAGATGCTACTTTTGGAGCAAAGAACATGTTTATAAATGGTCGTCTACACACCAAACATCAGCGAACACTGAAATTTAATCTCAGTAATTGCAAACATTATCTTACACATCTGATCTTATTCAATGTATCCTATAAGATAAGTTAAAACGCTTGAATGTAACATGAAATGTGAACGCTGACTGCTGAGGAAGGGGTGCCACTTACCTCTTCTGCTGTCCAGAAGGATGCTTGTGCCTGTTTATACATTTTCCAAATATCAGGGTACTGAATTGGAAAGATGACAAACCGGCGAGAACTCTTTCTCAGGAGTGGCTCTTCATTTGACTTCGCTTCATTTTCGTTGGTATCTGAAGATAACCTCTTTGAAAAATAAAGGAAAAATACCTATTTTGTGTATTCATGTCCAAATACACACTGGAGGAGTTAGGGAAACAGCTTAGGTATGGGAGCTAATCTGGTGGAATCCTTGGGTTGAATCCTTACTGCCATCTGGTAGCTGGATAATAATGTTCGGTTAGTTATGTGACCGTAGAAGTTGCTTAACTTATCTATGCCTTGGGTTTCTCATCAGTAAAATAATGGCTACCTCATAGGTAATAATCAAATTAGTTTTGATGATTAAAAGTCCTTTAAACAGAGCCTGGTGAATAATAAGCACAGAACAAAATTGTCATTAATGCTACTTTGAGGAAACGCACAAAAGTAGGCCCACAGTGTCTCAGCGGGCAAATTTCTAAGTTTGTGAACAAAAAGTCTCTTCAGTTCCTCTCTCAGAGACAAAATGCTGGCACAAAGAGGCTACTGTTACAAGCTATTTTTTTATTTTGATTTTTTATTTTCTAACCTTAACTGAATTGTAATACTTATTTGAAAACTCCTTAACCAGCAACCCTATCAGCCTTTGTTCGCCTGAAGCTACCACATACCACTCTGTTACTGCTATTACGCATTAACATCACTGCATATGGTCTCACTGGGGGCTTCTTAAAGCTTTGTGGAATAAAGTGAGAAAAGCATGCCTAAATGCATAGTACTTGAAGACACGATGGCACTCTAATGGGAGAGTGCCACATGTGTTGTTTTTTTTTTTTAAGTTAGGAAAAATATCAGAAGAGTTGTGTATACAAGAGAATGAGCATATACAGAGCATATATAAATAGGTTACCATGTATACATCAAGGTGGCAGGGATATGTTTCGATTCTGGACTCCTAACTCAAACTCTGTCTCCTGTGCCAGGTTGTCCCTTGTTCCTGCATCCTTACCATTGCCCCTGCTAATCCTCAGACCTCTCCAAATCAAGTGTGCTAACATGGATAAGGCAAAGGCAAGATGACAGAAAGGCCCACAGTCAAAGCCTCAGGCCACACAAATACTGGTGGGACTTGCACACTGCACACATTACAGTGGCAAGTGAGTTGATGTACTTCACTTGTACAGCTGCATCTGGTGGCAGGCTTTAAGTCGGAATTCGACACTCACTTCAGTCCACACATGGCCCACCCATTATTTTATTTACCACTGCCATCCATGCCTCTTTCCCATACTGCACACTTGTCTCAGGTGGGTCCGTCTAGTTCAGGGGTGTCCAACCTTTTGGCTTCCCTGAGCCACATGGGAAGAAGAATTGTCTTGGGTCACACAAAAAATACACTAACATTAATGATAAGCTGATGAGCTAAAAAAAAGTCTGTGCATAATTTTCATAATGTTTTAAAAAAGTTTATGAATTTGTGTTGGGCCGTATACAAAGCTGCCCTGGGCTGCATGCGGCCTGCTCGTGTGCTGCAGGTTGAACAAGCTTGGGCTAAAGCAAAGGGTCAACGGATGAGACAGGGAGGAATTCCTTAACGATCCACACACTCTGGGTATCAATCAGGCTAAGGGGTTAGGAATTTTGTCGGCCAAAGATTTTTAAACTTCTGAGGAGCTAAGAGGCTCACACTCTTAATTCCCTCCACGTGCCCCCAACCCCCAGGTGCTATCATTCACTGTGGGACACAGTTTGAAAATTATCCCTATGGAAAGTCATGAGTTTCTGAAAAAGGAATTCAGAATAGAGATGGCATTAGGAAGATTAATTGGATATCCATGTGCAGGACAAATTAGAAAAGGAAAAACCCCTAGATTTTGGTAGCAGCCACAGTGTCAATTTCAGAGGTAGAAATGACAACCTGAATTAAGGGATGGTAGTAAGCATGAAAAAGCTGCTGGAAGGGGTCTTTGCCAATGTGAGGAACTGGGAATTTTTTGGTGGGAACTGAGACTCTTTGGAGGCATTGGTTAATGATGGATACATTTGGCAGTGGTAAACAGGATTGGAGGGTAGAGAGACTACCAATTTGTTATAGCTGCACACATGTGAAGAAATGAGAATCTGAAATATAGTTTCTCATAGGCATTTGTGGGCAACATTCCACTGTCTCTTGCAAAATGGTGTGTCCAGTTTCTGCCTGCCTCAGTTTCTGGTCACCTGGTCCCAGGAAGTGCCTAGACATGCTAGGGCAGCCATCTCAGTCAAGATTCCCCAGCTAGCAGTCACCTGCCCTGATGCAGGCTGGCATTCCAGGAGGTCCTCCCTTCCATCCACTCCCAATTCCACCACTTTCATTTGCCTTCACCTCTCTTCTACTTCTAATACACTATCTGTAGGTATCATTTTTATTCTTCTATTCCCACCAAATCTGACAAAACAGATAAACTATGGGCCCAGGGGTAAGAACTTGGTTTTAAACCTAGCTCTACTACTGAGTTGTATGGCCCTGGGCATGTCATTTAAATTTTTCTGGCCTCAACTTCCTTACCTTGAAAATAGGTACTATCAGTTAGATGGATGACAGTTAATTTTGAGAAACTGATGAACTATGGACCCCTTTCTCAAGAGATTTACATCTACACGTAGAAAATCTACAAACTTCAGGAGACTCATAAACCCCCTTAAAACCTATCTATAAACCCTTTAAGGCAGTGTTCTTATAATGTGTGTACCAGGATGACCTGAAGTGCTTGTTGAAAATGCAACCCCAGACCTATCCCAAGACCTTTACTTTTTACAAAGTACTCCAGGTGATTCTGATGCAGGTGGCCCATGATGCACCACCATATCTAGAGAAACAGTACCGTACTTTATTTTACCTAATTTAAGGCATCCTTGCAGCTCAAGTTAAAAACTTCTGGAACAGATGCTCACTAAAACATTCTAAATGTAAAGT
The DNA here is from genome assembly GCA_004026885.1 of Lyroderma lyra. Lineage (NCBI taxonomy): Eukaryota > Metazoa > Chordata > Mammalia > Chiroptera > Megadermatidae > Lyroderma > Lyroderma lyra. Next base: position 26,302 of record PVJL010003358.1, read on the forward strand.
TCTGCCTCTATCTTTGTGGGTCTGTATCATTGATAGGGACAATAACTAAAAATTAACTTCCAGGTGTTAAGTCTGAATGACTGCTGGTGCCATTAGCACAAAAGGAAAATCTGAATTACTCCATTCAAGTGTGAAACTGGTACTAAATGTATTTGTTTCAAAGGGGAAGAAAAAGTTTGAGGGATATTTATAATCTGTTAGTTACTAAATGTTTACAAAATCAAAATAAAATAAAATCCCAAATCTAGAATCTACAATTTTCTAAAGAAATGTAGGGCTAAATATAAGTGTCTGTGAGCTGAAACTATTAAATCAAAAATACCACACACAGTAACAAGTTCAAGAGAAATATAAATGGTTTAGAAGTATTTACAAAGTAACAAGACATGAAAGTTCCCGAACAACAATTTGAACTACCCTACAACAATACAGTCTAATAAATCCCAGTTCGTTTACTGTTATTATGTACTTCTGTTTCTATAGAAGCAGAGGATGAACATGTTTACTTAGGTTTTATTAAGCACCTACAACTTCCGTAGAACTTTGCATAAAACATTTTACTTAATCCGCTGTGAGGAGTATCACTTCCACTTTATAAAATGAAGAGAGTGACAACTCAAAGATTCACAACTCATTAAGTAGCCTGGTCTGAGCAAAACCGGCCTCCTGATCTGATTATTTTCATCGTTATGAGGATTTCTGGTCGCTCTTCTACCTATCATCTCCACTCCATCCACCTGCGTCAATTTCCACAGGCGTCGTCCGATTCTTTAACCATCCCAGAAATGGCATGCATTGTCCAGTAGATCCACCAGTCGTTCCTTGTTTCGGTTTCCCCGACCAGAACTCCAGAACAGGGAAGGATGGGAGGTGAATAAAGGAGGTGGTAAGCCTCGCCCCTGCCCAGAGCGTTGCCCTCGCTGGCCCTGGTGCAGAGCAGAAACCCAGCTCTCTCCTAACCCCTCCCCGGGTCGGCCTCCCCGGGGACGGCCTCCCGGGCGGCTGCCGCTAGGGCTCAAGGCCCGGCCTGCACCGGCTTTCCGATGGCAATGGGTAAAATTTCCTACTTTGCTGGTCCTCGTCGCAATCTGCAATACAGAGGCCAGGTGTGACTGTGGGACCAGAGAGAAATCGGTAGCAACGTTTACCTCATCCAGATCCGGCCTGGCCGCTTCCGGCCTTTCCGGGTCCCCCATGGCGCAGACTCCGCCAGAGCTACTGGAGCTGTGGGAACTGAGCGCCGCACGAGACCTCCAACTAGGAGGACAGGACTCAGGTGGACTGCAGGGCTGCTGAGCTCTCCCCGCCCCCGGCTGCAAAGACCTCTCCCACTCCAGTCTGACCCGCCAGCTCTAGGGCGCCAAGCCCCGCCTCCCGCCTGAGGCCTGAGGAACTCTCTCCGCCTCCTCCAATACTGTACCACTCCACTGCCCGGCCCCGCCTACACCGCCTCAGGGCCCCGCCTACTCCAGCAGGTCCCGCCTCATTTCTTTGCTACCCACCTCCCGCTTGTCCAATGAGAGACTCACCCTAGTCTGCAGGCCCCTACACCGCCTCAGGGCCCCGCCTACTCCCGCAGGTCCCGCCTCACTCCGCCCTGCCGGCCCCGCCTCCCGCCTCCCCTCGAAGAAGTTCGCCGGGATCCCGCCCGGCGTCGCCTCCCTGCCGGCGGCCTCAAGTGGTCGGCCAGAGGCTTTTGTCTCCGCCCACCTCCGTGGCGCCGGGCTCTGCTCCCGTGGTACGGGATGTGCCCGCCGTGCCGAGTCACCTCTCTGGGTCGCGATTCCCCAGCCGCTCTCGCCGTGCCTGAGGAACACGGTATGTCGCGCTAACTCGGCCTGCCCAGAGAGACTGCCAGATGGCGGTCCACATACAGGACGAGATAAGAAGGCGAAGGCGCCATCCGTGTGCGAAGTGGTGGTAGGGAAAACGCACATTGTTGGGGAGAAAGGACAGCCGCACTGTTAACAAGTTAACGAGGAGGAAAAGCTGCCTTGTTTTTGTATTATATTTAGGGGCCAGAAAAGAAGTAGTCGAGGGAGAAGCGTGTGGCTGCATGGGGTAAGTGGGGCTTGAGAGTGAATGGAAAGGGGAAAGTAATTCAGAAAAATACTGTGAAAGTTCTGTGCAATTGTTTCAACAACAAACGAAGCTTTTAGTAGTATTGATGGAACTCTTACCAAGTGTCACAGGCGCCATCTAAGCACCTGTGTGAACTGCCTTTTAATCCTCAGGACAGCTGTGTGAGGTCGTGACAGCAGTGCCCCTCCTGTTACCGATGAAGAAACCCAGTCATAGGGGAAATAAGACTGTCCAGCTAGAAAGTAGGCGACTGCACTGCCTGTCTGCGAAGTGCTTTTTTCAAGGCCAAAAGTTAGAGAGGAAATCCTCCCCCGAAATGACAGTAGGCAGTGGCTACTCATAGTCACAATAATTTGGTTGAATTACGTAATACCTGTCTCTCAGGGTCTCAAAGATGACCACAACAGAAAGAAAAAATAGTTTGGTCTAACGAATAAAACTGAGGTGAAAGATGTGTTTCAGAAGCTTGAAGCTGAAATATTGAGCCTTGAACAACGTGCACCTGTTCTGTGGATAGCTATGTGAGGCGTGGTAAATAAGGTGAAAAATTCAGCTTTGCAAATGACTGAAAGCTCTTTCTAAAACTTGCCCTGGAGGTGAGGGGAGTGAGAGTCATTCTTTCTTAGGCAACTACTAAGGGTCAAGTATGGAGTAAAATTTTTTACATATTGTCAGTCCCCAAAGGGTTAAAGCCAAGCCCGCTGTAAAGAATTACAGCCAGGCCCGCCATCCAGGCTTGACCTTGGCATAATCAGTCCACGTCTGGGGCTGAGGAATTCCTGGGGCTGACAGTTACTGCGCATGTACTGCCTTATGGAATCATGAAAACCCAAACAACTGCTACTGAGCAGATGCACCAAGATGCCACTTTTGTTTGAATACGTGTGTATAGTCCCAGGTGCGCAATAAAGTAGCTTGCTTGCTGGTGTGTTTATGGTCCCCTATGTTGGCCCCCCATGTGTTTTTTCAACTGGGTGTACCACCGCCAAAACCTGCCCTGTCTGGAAACCTTGGCAATGACACATATTAACTTTAAATAATAGTTAAATTATATGAGGAAGCTGAGTCTTAAAGAAGGTTAGAAAATTTATCATAGGCCACATGGCAAGCTAAGAGCCAAGATTCCATCATTTAATTAAAGTCATAGAACAATTTGTCTACTATATGTCAGGTGTCATATTTGGCACTGAAGATACAAAAATGAATGAACTCAGTGAAAAAGAATGTGGATTCTGGAGCCATGTCATCATGGGCATGGATTCTAGCTCCCCTGTTTATTGGATGTGCTACCTTGGACAAGTTATTAACCTTTCTGGAACTATGTTTCTTCATCTACAGGATAATAATAATAATAATTCCTTCTTCATAAGATTATTGTGTGGATTTAATATTATTTGTAAAGCATTTACTGGGATGGGAAATTACAATAGTAGCTTCCAAGTACACTACTAATCAGGCCTTCCTAGAGGTCATGGGACAGAAAAGCTTGGATCAAATTGAGTTCCTTGAATTTCATGTTTTGTTAAATTAATTTAAAACATACGTGGAGGGGAAAGAAATGGGGTAGCTGACACATTTAAGATAAGGGTATGGAGAGGAGAGGGAGTAGAGGACCATATTATCCAAATCTTAATGGTATTCAATGTTCATATATTCTGCCTTTGCTACATCAGCCTTCCTGGCTGGTGGTGTAGTTATGAAGACTAGAGCTGAGGAGGAGTACGTGGTCTCAGCAAGAGAAAATGGAACCAACACACATTTGCTCTTCCGGAGAGATGCGGGAGAGAGTGGGCCTGGTGCCTTGCCATATATTAACCTGCTGAGCAGCTATGAGTTTTTCCTGTGTTTCTTGGGAAGAGCACATGTGAAACCAGAATGGATGTCTCAATTTGTGGCTGATTTAGAGATAACGTAGTTGTCAATCTGGAAGTGAATATTTAAGATTGACTTGGTCCTTCCAGATCTTTCTATCTGTGATACCCTCATTTGCTCCATTATTTTTATCTGTGTTTCAACACAGACTTGTTCCATTTATTCTATCTTAAGCATGCTTCACTGGTTAATAACTTATTTACTATTTATACTTAACACATCTTATGAATCTCCTTATGTTTTATAAACTATTTGTTCTCATACTTAGTTTCACTCCATTTTTATTGAAGAATTGTATAATCTTAAATATAATATAGTAAACACACATTACCGTGCTCATTACGGTGCCTGGTGCATTAGTTTCCTCAAGATGTTTAACATTAATAGGGAAAGGAAATGTAAAAAATTAAATGTGTAACTGAAAGATCTCTGGGAATAAGAATATTCTGCACCTTCATATGTCCTTTGTGGCATATTATATTTTCTAAAAGTAGCACGATATTTCTGGTTCCACTTGCTTAAAAGGTGGAGTCTAATTCCCCTTCTGCTGTGGTCTGAATGTTTGTGTCCCACAAAATTCATATGTTGAAAACATAATGCCCAAGGTGAAATTAGGAGAATGGGCCTTTGGGAGGTGATTAGGTCATAAAGTGGGGCCTTCAGGAATGGTAGTAATGCCCTAACATTGGATTATTTGTTTGTTATTGAATTGTGAGTTCTTTATATTTTTTGGCTATTGACCCCTTCTCACAGATACAGTTTGCACATATTTTATCCCATTCATTAGGTGGCCTTTTCATCTTATTGATGGGTTCTTTTGAAATCTTTAAATGATTTTAAGAAATGGGATGAATAAAATGGACATTGATGGGATTAAAACAAAGGTTTTAATACAGGAGTCGTCCTGTATTAAACCTCCACTGTCATGACCTAATAACTTCCCAAAGTCTGACTCTCTTCATTTCGTGGTAAGGTTGGATGGGTCAAAGAGACCTCTCTTGGTCCCCCAACAATAAAGGGCCCTAAAAAGTCTGTTCTGTTTGCCCATTTGGTGAAATTAAGAGGCTGGAAGGTGGAGATTACTATGAGAAATATGACCAGCAATCGCTTGGGGTAGCGTGGTTAGGCATATTAATGAAGTTAAAGATTGACAGAAGGATCACAGCCCCTTGGAATCCAAAGCCTTTTGCAAAAGAGTAGGTAAAGTGTTCAGGGGGTGAAGAGAAGTACAGGACTCCTTGATAAAGGTGTCCTTGGAACTGAGGTACCAAAAACCTCACCCATCTTACAATTAGATTGTGAAAACATAAAAATTTAGTGTTTGATAGGATTATGAAAGCTGGAATATTTAAGCAAGTATTATGTAAAGAATTTGTGTCTCCTTCACCTTTATGTATTATGGGCATGGATATTATGCCTGGCTGGGAAACATTTCTATTCCTACATGCAGACCCAGGGAAAAGTCCCAAGACTGAAAATCCACCTCCATAAGCAAAGGGAAGTGAAAGACGGAAGGGAAAGACAAAAAGTGGAGGCTGGTTACTCCAGTCTGGTAATTAATACAGTTTATCAAAGGAAATTTATATGAGGCATGTCTTCAGTGCCTGCAAGACAAAAATGGATCCCCGAGCCTGCTTGGCGTTGTATAGGGTAAATGTGGGGATAGTCTTAGGTACTAGTACATAAATACTACCAGGTACAAGAAATTATTTACATGCTCTACGAAGTCAGGATGACAACCTGCTCCAGGAACCAGCACATAGTGGGCGGCAGGGTAGGGTTGCTGATTTATGTCAGAATGAACATAGATTATAGTCAGACAGTAAGCAGTCTCCCCCTTCTGGCCCAGGTCCAGCTTGTGGGTCTGGCATCAATCATTTCATGGAATAGTCTCTCCTCCACACTTGCACTACCTAGTATTGTAAAATCCAAGCCTGTCGAAGTCTTAAGGAGGCTACAGTTAGGAACGTAGAGTTGATGGAATTACAGCAGAAGTTTGTATGTATGAACAGGCTTTATGTGAAGTAGTTGTATGAGGCTGGACTATTAATTTCGTTAACTCATCCTAGAAAAAGTGCTACATACCTCATTGCTAAATATCACTACAGTCACCTTTGAAGTATTCCCCTTGGGAAGCTATGCACCGATGCCAGCACCTAGTCTACCCTCCAAAGCAATTTTGGAACTCTTCCTCTGGAATGGCCATCACAGGTGTCATTGTTCCCAAAATCTGACAATTAAGTTCACAAACTTGACACTGTGCTTGCATCAGCAGCACTGTACAATTTTCCAAGGTTATGAGTTGTTGTACAGTAAGGTGACCGTAGTGATATTCAGCAATGAGGTATGTAACACCTTTTCTAGGATGAGTTAGCGAAATTAATTGTCCAACCTCATATGTCTTTTACCTGATTGTAGGAGTATTTTGGGGATGGATGTTGTATCTCACTGAGGGACATTTCCCCTTCCTAGTATTGTAAAAGAGAAGGCATGTTAATCTGCCCTTCAAGCAATGTTAATTGAACATGCTGCATGGAAATCAGTAAGACTGCCTGAGCCCACACAGTTGGGAGTAGAAGCTGGGATGCTGGTAGGGACACATTCTCTGTGTGATAGCCCTATGTGAAGTATAGACTGGGGCTTGTGGCAAGAACTTATGTGTACCTCCCAGTGACAACTACTAGGACTTTGGACAAGAGAACTTCCATTTGAGGGACCATTACTACCTTGCTCTCTGACGTTACTTATTGAAGCTGCTGTGACTGAAAGGTGTAACATGATCTTGACACCTGAAATACTTACATATCTTGATAGATATTCAGGAAACTCTAATGGGGGTGGCAGTGTCCAGAAACATTCCATAATAAAATAGAAATGACTTATACAGGATCATGCTGGAGTCTCTTTTCCCCTAGGACTGACTCTGGAACTGTAAGAGGAGTTGTTGGATTATATGGTCCCTTGGATAGTCCCTATAAACAGCTCTCAACTGACCAAAAGAGATGCTTCATTTGTGGACACAAATGCCAAAGTGAATGGACAGCATACCTATTGGAAGGCCACCACTCTGATCAAAGATGGTAAAAAGACATCAGCCTATTGAGCGGAATTGCATGCTGTTTCTCTAGCAGTGATGAAAGAATTGAACCATTTTAAAGCCCCTATGTTTGGATTTTTATAACACAGGGGCAGTGGCCAATGGCCTGGTCATTTGGTCAGACACAAGAGCAGTGGGACATGGCCCTATAGAAATTTGAGGGATGCCTTAAAGTAGGACATGCAGTGCCCATCAGAACTCCCTTCCAGGTTTGGAAGGTGACTGGAATCAACAAGCAGATAACCCTATGTGCTCCCTTAAGATAGCCACTTGGGTCGGTGAAATGAATGGATATGGGGGCACTGTAGCATGGCAGATACAAGCTAAATCTAAACTGAGCTCTTACAATCTCTGAGGCACAAAAAGCCACAAAGAGCTGTTCTGTCTGCCAGCAAAAAAGAACAGAGTGCAGATGGCCATGGGCAGATCCCCTGGTGGGAAGGCCCTGAACATAGCTGGAAGTCAGACTGCTACTGGTAGCCCTGGTGAGGGGTACAGATGGGTTTTTAACAGGCATAGACACTGACTCTGCACTGGGCTTTGCTTACCCAGTGGTAGATGCACATGTTCTGAAAATAACCACAACAGAAGATAGTGCACCAATTTGGCTGGCCAACCATCATTTATTCCAAAAAGGATACATGGGCAGAGAGATTTCAGTTAGTTTGGAAGAGAATTGGAATGGACTGTTAAAACAGTGAAATTGTTGTCTAAAACAGAGAAATAAAGACATGAAGGACTAGCTTATGCACTGTGTGAATGTGCTCACACTCAACCTGAATATAAGTGGGGCTAACAGAGTCTCCCTACCGGTTAGATTTTCTCTTGGATCTGGGGGAGAGGGGGTGGGGAAAAATGCTGATATCCTTTCTTCTCCCCTTTTTTTCTCCTTCTTGATGCAGTGGTCATAGGACCAGGCTGCTGCAACTACAGGGCTGGAAGCAGGAGTGACTCGTGAGTAACTGCTTTTAAACTTTGTCACAATTCCTAAGGGTCTGATGGGGCAAGATGTGCCTTCACCTCATCTGCCAAATTTGGGCTTACAGTATAGTATATTCAGCTATATTGCCTGGTGGTAAAAATAGCCAACTAGTTCTGCACCTGTGTACCACTGCCTTCTCTGAATAGAAATGGGAGGGACTTGCTAGGCTGGTGTCTGCAATCTAGACAAGCACAGTGGCCAAATATGTCCTTTCTAAAGTCTGGCTATAAAATGGAGAGAAGGAAAAATAGTAGCTGTGGGTAAAGGAGTGAATAAATATGTAATTAGGGAAATCCAGTATTTACATTAACACCTTGAAAGAGGCTCAGAGAAAGAGATGACAGGTAGTGCCTCAGCTTGATTAGACCAGACACTGGATGAAGCCATAGTATCACTGACTCCACTCCTGCTTTTGGAACCTGTCATGCAGAATGGCCTTACCCTGGGAGACATTTCCATAATATGATGATGACTGGATAGTTATTGACTGGGTGGGATTCTAGTAATGTGCCATTATCTTTTGACCTTTATGACTGCTTTGCTGTAAGGGGTCTGTGTTTGAATACCAGAAGTACAGACTGTGATAGTGATTTATGAATATATATTTGGTCTTTGTCACCATTTCTGGCACAAAGCTTCTAAAACCCTTGAAAATTTTTAAGTGATGAAAGCATTAAAGGTGTCTTTTATAGTTAATGAAGTGACTTCTGGAGTGCACCTAAAGATGGGGGTTGGTTGCCATGGGATAGCAAGTGACAAGGTGGAACTTTAAGCACACCCCCCCCACACACACACACACACACAGCCACCCCTCATCCAGGGAGGGGAGAGGGGCTGGAGGTAGAATCAATCACCAGCAATGATTTCATCAGTCATGCCTATGTAATGAAGACTCCATAAAAACCCAAAACGACAGGATTCAGAGAACTGCCAGGTAGGTGAACACACAGAGATGTCAGGAGAGTCGCATCCTTGAAGGGAATACTGAAGTGCTGTGCCCTTTCTCCATGCTTTGCCCTATGCATATATCTCATCTGGCTGTTCCTAAATTACATCCTTTTATAATAAACCAGTGATTTAGTAAGTAAAATGTTTCTGAGTTCTGTGAGACACTCTAGTAAATTAATCAAACCCAAGGGGTCATGGGAACCTCTGATAAGTAACTGGCCAGTCACATACATGTACAGGTAACAGCCTGGGCTTGTAATTGGCATCCAAAGTGGAGAGCAGTCTGAAGCCCTTAACTTGTGGAAGCTGATACTATCTCCAGATAGTTCACAATGAGCTGAATTGTAGAACACCCAGATAATTAATGTCAGAACATTGCTTGGTGGTGTAGGGGAAACACACCCCCTCCCCCAATACTGGAAATGGGTGATCAGAACCAATGACCAACTCGCTTGCATATAATCACACCAGTATAGCACAGTGTTTAGGAATGCAAGCTCCAGAATGCCTGGAGATGTACCTCCCCTCACACTTACTAGCTGTGAATCCTTGAGCAAGTTGTTTAATCTATGTCTAGTTTCCTGAGAGAATGGTAATAATCCCTATTAGGATAAAATGAGATTATATAATACACATAAAGCACCTGAGAAAGTGCCCTGACACATAATACTAACAAGTTAGTAATTAAAAGAAACTTAATGTTGCAAAGTCTTAACAATCCAGTAATATTTTTTTAAGAGGGACAACATACCTTTCCTAATATTTAAGGTATCTTGACATGAATAAAATCACACTTGAAAGCATTTCTACATTAATCAAATGATGTAAAGCAGAATTAATCTGTATGTGCATACCTACATATTTAGGTTAATGTACACTTTGGAAATATTTTCAGTAACTTTTTAGGTAGTTTATTAAAGGCACTTCCAGCCCTTTATCAGGAGGAAGACCCTAATTCAGGACTAGGTGATTAACAGAAAAACTTTTTCATAGGTTGTTAAGTAGGAAAAGTTTAGTTCTAGGGAACTTACCACCAGGGTAATTTATATTTGTAAATAAAAAGTAATGCACTTTGGGTGGTATTTCAGAATCACCTGGAATGCTGTTAAGAATAAATATTTCTGTCTTCCACTTAAGATTTACTGAATCAGAATGTGACTGAGGTCTCTGCATTAAGAAGCTCCATAATTAAGAGAATCTTAGGCATAATCGCATGCGAACAGCTGCCTCAAGGGAAGATCTCTGTTTGACTAGAACTAAAACTGTGTAAATAGCATCTTTAGGAGAGAAATGTTTAGGGGCAAGTACTAAACAGTAATGTCATACTCTTAAAAAGCTGTCTCAAGTCTGTCCCAGTAAGCTATTATGCTAGAGTCTTGATATTCACATGGTTTAGGAAAAAAGTAAAAGTAGCCAAAAAACAAAAACAAAAACCTTCAGTAAAGTTCATTCTTGGTCTTCTCTTCCTAAATTTGTTTTCAGTTCTATTATATTTAATCACTAAACAAGACCAAAAGAGAACTTTATTTTACATGACTTTATTTTACATTTAGAACCATTTTATTCTTTACTTAAAAGAAAAAAAAAGATTCACTCTACTTTTAATATTCCTAAAAGCATTTTAACCAAAATCTTGATTTAGGAAGACTTAAGACATTTTGCATTATTTTAAATATTTTCATTCTCTCAGTAACTATTAAAAAATAAGTTCACAATTAGGGTTTGAAAGGTCCTAATCATATCATTTGTTCTCATTTCATTTTATCAATCCCATAATGTGCATACAGAATTAAGGTGATATATAAATTTCATCTTTCAGACACATCAATGATAGTCAGCTCTTAATCTAATTACTATTTCATTTACTCAGAAATAGCATTTAGACATAAAAACCAATGTCTCACATTGTAAAATAACCTTTGGTTAATTTACACAAATCTAATAACAGCATGTTGTGTAAGTTTTAAGTAATACAATGAGTTTCACTATCATCTTAGTTTTTAATATTTATTATGTCAGCAGGGCTGACAATATCATGTGGTTCAGTCTTCTGAAGGAAGTTATATAATAAAAGTGTAGTGCCTTTGAACATGAAAAACATCCTGAAGGCCAGGGGTCCTATGAAAAAAATGAAAGGAAGGAGAGATTCCAGAGACTCTCTCATATTCAGGATGTAAAGTGGTAGGTGAAAGTCACTCTATTGAAGACTTCGTGAAGAAAATAGTGTTCCTTAGCAACTGAATAAAGAATTTAGAGATAATGAGATATTGGTTCTAGGCTACATAATTAATGAATCATTAAAAAAATCTGACACACTTAGTTATTAAGTATACATGAGTTAACATCCTATGCCAAGTGAGGGTCCCACTTCATTTCTCCCATTTGTAAAAAACAAAAAAGGTAGGTGGCCTGGCCAGTGCCATTCAGGATTCTCTGCTAACTGTAAAATGTGAACTGATTTTCTTCTATTTCTTATAGTCCATGTGTATATAAACGTTCAGTTCTTTAAATCAAAAATTTTTATGCACATAACCTTGTTAGTGTATTGTCCTTAGTTTAAAATGTACAACTACATAAATAAAAACTATTGTTTCTTCAATATTACTTGACATTTCTTCTGTAATTTATTTAAAAAAGTAAATGTAACAAGATACTTAAAAAAGGCTAGATACAAAAGTAGTTAAGCTGCTCACGACATTTAAAATTTTCCAAAATGTATCTTCAGTAATCATGATCTTATAAAACATTTTACAGTTATCAGAAAGTGCCCAGGCTGAGTTTACATAACTGAAATACCTTTGTACAAATGTCTAGTTAGAACTGAAGTGCAGTAACCTCCTGCCTGACTGCTCACTGAAATAGGGATAACAAAGGAAAAAAAAAAAGTGATTGTGATATTGTGCATTGGCCCCAACATATGTACAAAAAAGTGCCCTCACTCAAATGAATAATTACATGCAAAATATTAGTGATTTCATTTAATTCCTAGAGCTCAATGCAGCCAAAATAAACCGTGATAAAAATGGCTTTTATAGGTAAAGGTGATTTCATCTCTAAGATCTGAATGTGCAGAACTTTTTACAAGTTCCATATACATGATACACAATTGCAGCCAACCACAAATTAAACACTATAAAAAATTAAAATGAAAACACAGAACATACTTAATTTTTTATTTTGAAATTCCCTATTCCCTCTATACAAGAACCTTTGCTGAAACACTTTCCACAAAGGCAGCAGTGAATTTTCAGAACATTTTACATTTTCCCCCTCAGCAAAAAGATAAATCACAGTGTAAATTGTTTTCTGCTGTCATCTTTGGCTGGGGTTCGACCCAGAAGTTGTTGACTAGCAAACCATTCTAGTCAAATGTTGCTAGTGCTCCTCAGGCCTTTATGCTACAAACTCAGCAAGGAATGTTTGCATTTAATCTCTTTAAGGTACCTCCAGGGGGGGTGACAGCATTTCCATAAACTTTTATAGACAAATGGAAAAAAATCTACAAAATTAGCTAGTAATATTACACAGCAATACACACTTTTTATACTCTACACAAAACCAAAATTCTTGGTCTTAATGGCGAGTAGCAATTTCTGTTTGAGAATCTGTTTAGAGGAATAGAGTGGGACATAAAGTCGAGAAATGCAAGTATTTGCAGTAGGAAGATGTTGGTCATCTGGTGGTCTTATTGTGATTGAGGGCATAGGCTGAAATCCTTCTTCACTGGCTGGTAATGATGGGCTTGATGTCCAAAAGTAAACCTAGACAGGAATGAGGATAATTACAATTTTGGCTTTAAAAAAACATTCAACCTTTATTTCTGGCAATATACACACAGAGCCCCATTCTTGTATTAAAACCTACAAAGGGGTATTATTTTGAACTGGGTTTTAAATATTTCTTGCTCTGAAAAGGAAAGGTTCAGGGTCAGAAGAGAAAAGTGTCAGTTATGTAGAAAAAGTGACTTTATGTTTCACAGTCTCAGTTTCTCATCTGTAACATAAGACTGTTAGACCAAATGTTCTCTAGGCCCATTCCAGTGGCTAAAATCCACGAGTATCTCCTTAGTGGAAATAACTCATGTCTCTAAAACAAAGGTTCAAAATCCACAGAGGTTTTCAAAAAAGTTATTTTGTACTTTATCTACTAGCAAAACAACCCAGGATTTATAGTGCTACATTGTGATACAGAATAATTTTAATATAATTAAGTAGTGGGAAATATCTACTGTACATCAAAATCCATGCAGTAAGCTATAGTGAGTTTTACTATCCATCTATTTTGTGTAGCATAGATGAATATTAACTTCTACTTTACTTTTTACTTAAATATGATAAACAAGGATACACTTTTCTATAATATTTGTTGTTATGAATATATACCATTCTTCCGTAAGACATTACCTATCTCTTAAGGTAAGAGCTTTTTAAATCTAATGCATTCATAGTGCACAACTAAACACAAACATCCAGTATCCTAGAGTGACTAGGAAACCGAAATGAACTAATTTGCTATTTCCTGAAGCACAGTTTAATGAGAAATCCAATAACGCTGAATACCTGTATTTGCAGAACTAACAATTCAAGGGAGAAACCCTGTTATAGTTGTATATCCTTTGTCCTTCCCCTTAGACTTATCAGGATAAAGCCAACAACATGTGAAGGACGATCTTCCCACAAGAAGTAAAAGAGAAGAGGAAAGGGAGAAGACGCCTTGATATACTGATTAAGCCCTAAGAATAGATTTAATAAAGGAGTTTAAAGAGTTAAGTTCACAAATTAAAGCTGTTGATAGGAAAATCTGAGGCCCTTATAGAGGGAGATATTTCTTCTCTCTCAAAGAGTTATTAGCACATTGCACATTTGTCTTCCAGTCAAAGCAGAAACTACAGTTAAGACTTAATTTGACTGATTGGAACAGAGGATATACTGGTTTAAAAACAGCAGAAAATTAAAATTAGAGAATAGATAAAAACAGATACCTCAGAATTCATACCAGATAGCCAGTCATTTCTATTTGTTTTTGGTAGGTCTTACAGAACTGGTATGGTGCCTGTCTTAGGGAAACAAGGTGCTAGAATCCAAAGACTGACCACAGGTGGGATATAACCCTAACAAGCTATTTAAGTGCCCCTGAAAGCAACAGGGACAGATAATGGTATTAGCACTGGTAATGACGTTGGGGTCCAGAAGATTGGGGAAGTCGAATTATATGGAATTAAATGGAACCAATTATACAGAATCACCTAGGAAACAACCTAAGTGGAAATTACCTGTTAAGCCAAGAACAGAACCAAGTGCCAGCTAGGACTGCTGAACCTGAAATATTAGTAGAGAAATACTGGATGGCTCTTGGAGGGGTGAAGGTGTACGTGTAAATGTTAAGGAGTAGTAAATGCAGGACACTTTCCCCTCCCCCAAATAAGTTACTGCCTGAATTAAAGATGAATTGGAAACTGCAAGTTTCTACTTTTCTGCACAAGTAACCACTTCCCCCTCTCAAATAAAACTGGGGGATATATCTAGAAGTAGGATATTTTTTATACATTCTATGAGTAATCTAGTTTAGATTACTGAGAACTAAGGCTGGTTGAATGAGGGAGATGTCTCAGGCAATCAAAAAGGATCTCTGAGGTTATGTGGGTAAGGAATGTCCCTCAAATTTCTATAAGAAAGTCTAGTGGAGACAGCCCATTCAAGATTAATAGGTTGATTTGGTTATAGATATACTCAAGGTTGAAAATAGATTCCAGTGACTTTACAGCAGACTTTTCTTTTTCTTTCTTTTTTTTTTTTTTTTTTTTTTTGGTAGTTCCCTGGCTGGGAATTGAACCCAGGCTGTGGCGTTGAGAGTGCCGAAGCCTAGCCACTACACCACCAAGGAACTCCCTAGGCTTTTCACTATGATCAAAGTTTATATTATCTAATTTACGGTTCTAAGTTGGGAAGTAATAATGTTAAAATCATAGGTTTAATACCCATACTCACATAGTATACAATTAAGCTACTCTATTCATACTATACAGATAGCAATCAAGACACTATTAAGAAACTCTGCAAAGGCTTGCTGCTAGTCAACAGGATTAAGGGTGTATAAAAAGGAACAGCCAACATATGTAAGCACTACAGAGAAAAAAAATGTCTCCACAACAAGCTGGTATTTTCTGGGACTAAGGACGGCATATGAATAGCTAAGATGTACTTAGCTCTGCTTATAGCTTTGTTAATATTTCAGGTGCTCTGTTACAGAGTAGAAAACCAAAACTGCATTTTATTTCTGACCTTCTATAATTTCCTTAGCCAAAATTAAAATAACCAACCATTACAAACTTAAAGGGCTATCATACAGTATTTTAAATTTTTTATATTTTCTACAAATTCTGTGAAACTTAACTTACAAGATCCTGTCGTTCTGTCATGCTCATCTTCTCTACTATTGACCAGAACCAGCGCTTGAACTGTAAGAGTTTCTCAGCATTTTCTCCTAAAAATAAAGAATACAAATCCAATATACTGTATTAGTTGTTATATTTTTAGGATATTGCTTATTATAAAAATATATATCATTAAAATGTTATTTAGGATGGGGGGGTCTAATTGCTAATATAGGAAATTAGGACCATTTGCATAATGTAAAACCTCTATAGTTTATTAGTCAGTCCTGACTTAAGGTGACCAAGACAAAAAAAATGAACCACCATCCTCAAAATTGATAATCACATGACTTTAATCCCCATCTATAAATCATGACTCTTCTCATGATCTTAAGCTAGTGCTTCTCAAATTTTAAAGAGATTACAAAATCTTTTTTAAAATGCAGATTCTCATTCACTAGGTCTGGGGAAAGAGGAGAAATGAATCAGAAATTCTGCATTCCTAAAAAGCTCCAAATGGCATATGCTGCTGATCTGAGTACAGTACTCGGAGTATCTTTAGATATATTCTTTCCCCTCCTAGGTTTCTGATTTGTAAATGAGACAAATTCTTACCTCAGATGTAGTGAAAACTTACTAAAAAACAGCACAAAAACTATTGTAACAATGACCTATATATTGCGAAGCATGAAGGAAAAACAAGAAAATTTATCTAAAATTAACTTACTGTATAATTTGGCTAAAGCTGTTTGCAAAATATGAAAAATAAAGAGGAAAAAAATGGTACCTTAATGTATGCAATAATTTTGGACTATAGGTAAAATCCTCCCACAGTGAATTTCTCAGAGCTCCCAGTGTTTTATTGTATAGTCACAGCTATAAAATCTATTCCTAGACCACAGGACTTTTCAAAAGAGAGTTGCAGCAAATCAAACACTAAAGGTAAGTGTTATTCTAGGAAGATTATCACTACCTCTCTTTTTATTCTTTCTAGATTCTCCATGTATTTGTGTGCTGTTTTATCTTTGTAACTGCGCTTTGGGCCCAGTTCTACAAAGCAAACATCATGCAGTCAAATTCTCTCTCTCTCTTTTTTTTTTTTTTTTCGGGGCGGGGGGGGGGGGGGGGGGGCGCGGTGCAGCAGGGCGAGGTGGGTAGTTCCCTGGCTGGGAATTGAACCCAAGTCGGGTGTTGAGAGCTCCGAAGCCTAGCAACTACACCACCAGGGAATCCCCTCAAATTCTTTAATTAGTTTTAAGAGACATGAATCAGGAAAGTTCAATGAAATTATCACATGGATCATTTTTTCTTAATTAGTATACAAAAACCCTTTTCAGTCAGTTGCTCACCGCACAGAATTTTTACTTGTATTCATACCAAACCATATAGTCTTTTAAAATCTAGAAAAATTAAGCAGTAAAAAGATTGATAACCTAATGCTATGCCATCATCATTCAATCATATCTTAAAAAAATAATGTAAAAAAACCTTTTAAGCACTTGAGTAATACAGCATTTCCCATTATATATTCCCTATAAATATATCTAAAAACTTGGAACTGACTAAAAACTACCTGTGTAGCTTATTCCTTGAGTAAATATTTCAAAAATTTCTTACCTGATTCATCATTGAAAGAGGTGAAACTGATCAGCATTTGCACATTAACTTCACCACAGCCATTTACCAAAAGCCTAAAATCTTCTGCTGTTAAATCTTCTAATGAATTTTTTGGAAGCACATCCAGTAGACCTTTCCTCATTGCCTAAAGAATTTCAAAAATTACCCTTTCATTACTATCAGTACTGTATTTTCCTTATATATAATGTTTATTGTTGTTAAAGCCCAATATCTAATTTTAGCAGCCTCTAAGAATACTAGTGCTCATTTTAAACCAGAGAGAAAAACATTAAGTTCTATGTACTAAGATTCAAAAGAGAGGCAAAGGAGGGAAAAAGGAATCATGAATAGGCTTCTCTTCAAAAGTGAAGTAGTAGTACTGCATAACATTTACTGAAGTAATTTTTTATGTGTTACTAACCAACAGCCTAGTCATTAAATAAGAAACAATAGCTTCAATTTGTCAAATGTGCTATCCTGTCAACATCCTAGAAAGGTATGATAAGGACAAAAACAAACCCCCCCAACACAAACCCACAATCTAGAAGCTTACTGAGAAATTACCATGTGCCAAGATCTTTCTCTAAGCATGTATTCATTCATGTAATACGGTCCTCATTTTGCAGGAGGGGACCAAGGTACAAAGAACTTAAGTAGTGTGCTCATGTCACAAAGCCAGAGGGCGGTACCACCGTGTTTTGAACACTAATGGTATAACTCCAGAGCCTACACAATTATTCCCAGAACAGAGACTGGAAACACTTGTTTCAACTACCAGCCCTAAATCTACATAAACAAGCCTTTTACCCTAGATGGGGAAAGAGTTCAGGTCGCTGTCCTGATGCTGCTCTTTAGAAGGGCCTGACTGACCCCTGGCTGGCATGTGGGAGTTTGGTTTTAGAATATTCCCTGCAGTACTAACTGATACAGCTGTTTTGAGTGTCCAGGGCAATAAACCCTGCTGTCCCAGCTTGCCTAGACTATTTGTGCAAACGTGTAATTTACGATAAACATGTGCATTCCTGTGGGAGTCTGAATTTCAGTAATTATGGCTGGTTGTGCAGGCAGAAAATGTGTAGGGGACTGGCCTCCAATTAAAAACTCTGGGCAGACCCTTAAGTAGGCTTCTCTGAGCACAAGCACTGCACATATGTTGCTGAAATTCACTGCTAGAGGAAGAAGTGTGTTTTTGTGACAACCCATGTCCCCCCTGGATACCTCCAGATTCTATCCTTGATGAGAGTACTTTTGTTCTAATAAACCGTAACTCTAAGTACAACTCCCTCTGAGCACTAAGCGTCCATTTAGTGGGTCAGCAAAGGTATTGGTGGTCATAGGACCCCAAAACAGTTAGTCATTTCAGTCCCACAAGCATTCTTTCCAAACTTTTGTCCACCAAATTTACTTTCTGATGATTACATGGTTTTCCCAAGCATTTTCACTCCCAAAGAAAGTGGGTAATAGGTCTAGATTCAGGTACAATTTCCATTGTAAATAAGTACACTTTGCTTTAAAAGTTTTCACCTTTTATAGGCAAACTGAACATACTCTGAGCTAGTTCACCACACAGGAAGACAAAGAGCCTCATCAGAACAACTCTTGATAGAAAACACTTACGTGTAATGGCTGTTCTGCAACCACCAACATTCTGTGCTCTGCGTATTTCCGTACGTACTCATACACATTCTGGGGAGTCACTGGTATATTTACCCCATTAGGAATAAGTTCAACCTGTGAAAAATTTAGCAGTGCCATTTAAAAGCAGTTTTGTCGAAGCAGTGATAAGTTAACAGTTCATAAAACAATTTCCTAAAATTTTTAAATCTAAGGACAATTCTTTTTCTGACAAGTATCTAAGACACGCTTGTCCAACCTTCAGCCACGTGGGGCCCAGGATGGCTTTGAATGCAGCCCAATACAAATTTGTAAACTTTCTTGAAACATTAAGAAAATTATGCACAGACTATTTTTTTAGCTCATCAGCTAATAGTGTTAGTATATTTTATGTGTGACCCAAGACAATTCTTCCAACGTTGGCCCAGGGAAGCCAAAAGGTTGGACACCCCTGATCTAAGACCTACATTTTAAGCCTAAAAATACTCTTCTTCCTGTCAGTCTGTTTCTCAATTTTTTTCCCCTCTTCTCTCTCTCCTTATTTCTCCTTCCCTTCCTCCCTCCCACTGTGTCTTGTCTTTGTGAGTGTATGTGTCTCTCTCCCCAATATATCTAAAATTGTTTCTATGTAAGACAAGCACAACAGACTGACTAAATTCTCTGCCAGAATCAGAAAACTACATAATTGCCTTACCTGTCCCCCACCTTCTTCTTTACACAGGTCAATTGCAAATGCCAAATCCATTGCTGAGAAAACAGCATCAGCATCTGAACTCTGAGAAGCAAGAATAAGTTGCCGCAAACTCTCGTACATCACGGGGTCAAAAAAAGCAAAATCATGCCAGTTCACCTAAGAAATAATCATATGGAAATTATGAAACAACTTTACTGAATTCCTTAGTATATTAAAATCTGTGATAAAGAACAATTTGAAGATAGACTGATAAAGAATAATCTTCCACTAAATACGTAATAACTGATTTAAAAAGGTAAATTTAATAAACCTTTGGTTCCGGTAATACATTTAATTTTTAAAGTATAAAAAATATGTATTTTTTAAAAACTTAAAGCCAACAGTGGAATTTTTTTAAGTTTCACAAAATTTATTTGCAAAAACCAGCACTAATCATGAATAATGAATATGCTTAGCAACTGGTCCTAAACTAAACATACATCCTATTTAGTCTTGAGAATAATCATAAAATATAGATTATTAAATCTAGATGATAAATCTGACGCTCAAAGGAATTCAGTAACTTGGTGAAGATAACATCATTGGGTTAAACTTGAGTATATTTGATTCCATAATTGTTTCCATAAGCCCCGTTAAAGGCTCGACACAGCAGTACTTCTGTGTTGCTGAGCCTTAATTTCAATTCTTTTTTGCACAAGAACATTTTAGCTGAAACACTTTAAAGAATTCAACTGCGTCAGAGTTTAAAAAAAGAAAGAAAAAATATATATTATAAACGATATTGCTGTATTAACAAAACAATATTCATCAGTGGGTTTAATTAAGGAAAATGCTTGAAAATGGTTTACAATGACTATAATGCTTTAAAATTTTAATGTTTAAGTTAATGCCATAAACAGCATGCTAATATATAATTATTTTATAAAAGAAAAATTTGCATCTATAAGAGCAGTTAGGTTCATTAAAATCACTTACTTTTCTACCAAGCAACACTTTAATCACATGTCTATTCAGTGTTATGGGACATAGTTCATTCTGTAACAGACATAGTCCAAGAATCCTAAAAAATTTTAAAAATGGAAATATTTAAATTCAAAAATAATTCTAGAACATGTTTAGCCCCCCCATACATATATAATATACATACAGTATTTTGAGAAATTTTCTATACCTCGTGTCTAGCCAGTATAATACATACATATTTTAAAAACTAATGTATTTTATAAAGTCTCATGAACTCAAATTTTTTAAAAATTCAAATATAAGAAGAGAGAGTTGTTTTACCTGCCAATGTTTCTGAAACAATTCAACCTTGCTTCTGTGTTTTTGCCAGGTCTTGGAGTATAAAATCCTCTTTTTCCAGGTTGGTAAAACAAAGGGGCATTGTCATCACCATCATCTGTGTCATCTAGATCCATATCTACTACACTTCGACTAGAGCCATGACGCTTTCGGTTTTCCTAATACCAGAAGAGCAGAGATTAAACCCCAAGATTAATTTCAAAAACGTATGAACGAAAATCACTCAAAATCAAGTCAGGTAGGGAGAGCAACGTTCATATTTAAATGTACAGTATAACATACTAAACATAAATAAACTTTTAATTCATTCTTTCAGAACTGTGATATACAGAGTTTGTACGTGTTAAGTCTTTAATGTCTCTATTTAAATAAAATCACTTAATGAAACTCTGGTATTTTTTAACCTTAATTACGTGAAGACATTTTCACTGGATATAGACTTGAAAGATGCTGTCCCATTGTTTTCTGGCCATCACAGTTTTTGATGAGAAACATATCTTTCAATTCACTGTTTCCCTCTAAAGAAGGCACTGTTCTTTGGCTGCTTCAGTTTGTAGACGTTTTTCTTTCAGTTTATCCTGTTAGGGTTCACTGACCTTGAATCTGTAAATCTAGATTCTTGCATTGTATCTGGGAGGTCTCAGCTATTATTTCTTCAACTAGTTTTCTATAGCAGCTCTTTCTCTTCTTCTTCTGGGTAATCCAATGACATGAATGTTTGATCTTTCAACAGGTTCCTGAAACAGGTTCCTGAAACAGTTCTTGTGTTTGAAATCTTCTCTGTTCTTCAGGATGGGTAATTTCTAGCTCTCTTCAAACTGAATGACACTTTCCTCTCTCATCATCATTCTGCTAGTAACCTTATCTAGTGAATTTCTTTCAAACACTGGATTTTTAATTCTAAAATTTTTCTCTCATTCTCTTAAAGTTCCTTTTTCTCTGCTTAGAACTTCTATCTTGCCATTCCTTCGTGTTTACCTTTATCTTGTAGAACATGACACATAAAGTCTCCACCAATTCCAACAAGTGGGTCATCTCAAATTCAGTGGTTCTTTCCCCAGGAGAACTGGTCAGTCTTTCCTGGTTCTTTGTACGCTGAGTAATTTTGGAGTATATCCTGGACATTTTGAGTATTCACTTGTGAAAGCTTGGGTCATGTTAAAATGGTATAGAGAATGCTGATGAGTTTTGGCTTTAGAGGCAATCAACCTGGTTAGGTTCAGATTGGAAATGCCATCTTTTGTATGTGCAGTGGTCCCAATACCAATTAATTTTCAAAGCCTTTTATTGTTTAGGGTCTGCCCTGCATATTCACCATTTGGGGCAGTCTGGAACTTGGACAGTGGTTTACACTATAGTTTACTTCTCAAAGCCTTTGCTCTAGCTTCCATTAAGATGGAAAAACAGGGATAAGCTTTACTCTCCTCCTTGAAACAATGTCATGCCAGTTGTTTTTTGAGTTTTGACCTTCCTCCCCAATCTGTGTGCTAATGTTCACTTTTCAGGATCCTCAGGCAGTTCCATTTCGTATTTTGTTCAGAGTTTTCATAGTTGTAAGCCATGAAAGAAATAAGGTAATATTGGGTTTGCTCCATCTGGGCTGACATTGCAGTTCTCAGGTAGCTTAAGAATGAAATACATCATGCCTTCCTTACTGCTATACTGCATGTCACACTTTGCCTCCATCTTCGGTACTCACTGCTTGCTTCTTTGAGGAATAAACTCTAGGATTCCATACTGTCTCCTTCTCTGCTACTAATTCATGACATCTCTTAAATTAAAGCTTAATTTAGGCTGTGCTCAAATGGAGGCAGTCAACGACTGGGGTTACACTGAGCCTTTTACTAAACCAATCTTATTACTTGATTCTGAACATGACACCTTTATACTTATCTTTGCTTTTTCCTGTACTGTAATCAAGCATTCTACTCATAGACATAGTTTCTTCATAAATGTAGTTTTCTTCTCCTTCTGTAACTTAGATCTAAGTGCTTATTATTAACACATGTACAAAAATATCCTTACCTGTACTTTTTCTGAGGAGTCTAATAATCCAAGATCCAAGATACTATCAGCTCCATTTTCCCTAAAAACAAACAAAAGGCCTTTCACATTCCAGGTAACTAAAACTTCTAGAATTTACCATAGAGAAAACATATGAATTTAAATTTGTAAACATGTATACATACATTTAAGTTTTAAAATAAATAAATATCCAGGACACTTACTAGTCTTAATGCAGTTCTAGGAGCAGAGAAGTCAGTAATACACACACAAAAAAGCACTAGATACTACATGTATATTCAAGACAATAAGCTAAATAAAGGCTAAGACAAAATAAATGCATCTTTTCATAGAAGTACTGAAACTTAAGCTCAGGGGAACGCTGTAAAGAACAAGAAAATGTTCAGAAAATGTAAGAATCAAATTCTTTAGTGTATTATTTTAGAATACTAATTCACTGTTCACTCCATAAAACTAGGTGAAAGCAGACAATATTATATAAAATTTGCATTCCATAGAAAACACTACTAAATTTAAGCAAACCTTACATATATTTACAAAAATCTTTTTATCAAAAATGTACTCTCCACTCTTTCTATAATGGGCTGTGCCAAGTCAATGTGCTGATACCTCCAGAGGACACGGAAAAGGAATCAAGAAATAGCACATCAAGTCTACAGAAGAAGGATAGTAGTAATACCAAAGAAAATAAACTTCTAGCAACAGTCTTTGGCTTGGACCATTTAAAGGCTCTGAAACAGAAAACAGCTTAGTTTCAGTGCTTACACTATATCTAACCAGAAGAAAAAAAGAAATTTCCATCTAAAATAATTAACACTTCAAAGCATAAAACTAGGTATTAGAGGAGCCCCAGGACAGAAGGCACAGAATAAGTATAACATATCTTCCTAATGTTACTTTTACTTGTCACCTTGGAAAAGGAAGGGTAATTTAACTGTTAGAAATTTAAAATTTTTATATTATAACAAATACACCCCAAATAGACATACATGGTTTCTGACATGAGGGGTATCCTAGTGGAGAATTTGAGATGTACATTTTACAAGTACTTTCTAAATATCAGGTACATAAAAGATCTTCAGAACCTAAGGGACTGCTAAAACTCTTACCCTTCTAAAACATGAGAAACACAGCTGTCTCACTCATGGATTTTAAGCCACCTCTTAAAAACCCATCTCAAGTCTTGTGCTGCTTTATAGTATACATTCTAAGATATGGCGGCACCCACACCCTAATAATTAAGTAGCTGATGTTTAAACTGAAATGCCTTCCCAGTTGCACACGTTACCGTCCATGTGCGATAATGAGTTCCATGGCTTCATCCACTCTTGCTCTCAGAGAATCTTCACTTGCTAGAAGGAGAAGCAACTGAGCTGGGGATAATTCCAACAACATGCCAGTGATTTTACTTGCAAATGCCTGTGAATGATGAATAAATGTTACTTGGCCCTACTTGCTAAAACCTCGTCTAAATCAGCAATCTTTTTATCTCCTCTCCCCCCCCCAAAATTACAAAGAAATGTTAAGAAACTTAGATAACAATTCAAAAATTTCTGAACCAGTAAGGTTATTTTATTAAACTAGAAGCTTAATTATGGAGGACTTTGGTAGGGAATGAATAGTCCATATAATAGCAGAGTCTTGTTAAAGCTACTTTAATATTTGTATGACAAACCTTTTTGTAAGGTTTTTGATATTCATGAGTAAACATACAAATACTCAGTTTCCATGTTTTTATTTCCTGTCAGAGGACTAGAACCATTTCTTTCATTTAGGGTAGAGAGAGAGAGAGAGAGAGAAAGGGAGGGAAGAAGTGAATGGGGAAGAAGAGAAAAAGAGACTATATTTAAGGCTAAGGATTTACTAAGAGAAATAGAACTGGGTTTCTCTGCTTTATTCTTTTGCTATAACATGTACATATAGTTATATATATATGTATATATATATACATATATATATATATACATATATATATAAAAACAGAACTAGTTTCATATTACATGAAAGAAACCTCTGACAGAACATTCAAAATAAAAATCTTATCAGCAGTGAAGTACACTATTTGTAACACATTCTAGCTACAGGTTGATAACATAAAAAAATCTACTTTAAAATGTAACAGTAATTTGTGCAAATAAGAGTACAAATAAATACAATGCACAGATAATTCTTTAGCACACAAGGAAGTTATCAGGTAAAATGCTAACCAAGCATAGGTAGGAAAACCATACAAACCTCAAGCTATATACACAGATACATTCCAGCAAACATTGCTTCATTCCCTCTTAAGCTTTTTTCTTACTACAGTTCTCAGATGGCCTGCCAATAACTGACAGCTTTTAAATTTACCCACTTTTAATTCAAAAGCAGAAATGGCACACAGCCAGTGAAGTGGCAGCTACGTGCACTGTACATACTGGTTGCATTGCCTGTACACGGGGATAGAGTCTCTCTCCAAGTGCCTGGCGATGTGCTGGCAGAGGATCGGGGTCATCACTAGGGTTCCCTTCAGAGGCTGGTCTGAAAGGTCTGGTGTCGATGGAAAGCTGTCTTCTAAAGTCTCTGAAATAAGAACAAAGCTGTTATGACTTCACTTCCTTTGTCTGCAAAATGAAAATATCAGTGCAACTAGTAATGAAATTAGAAAACCAGAGCATACAGGTTGCTCTCCTTATGGCGCCAAGGTAGTAGAATACCTAAACAGACAATGGTTGGGAATTAAAGATTACCTAGATTTTGTCACTTAAAAATCTATAAATTTACAATGCATAGTTCAGTCTGATTCTAAGGGAGGAGGACCTTAAAATACCTGAAATCAAGAGCCCACTCATATAATCCCTAGAGATTTTAATCAAAGGTGAAACGCCAACCATTCTAACACGAGAAAATGAAAGTGTAAATAACATAATTGCCACAAGTGTAATTTTAAAACAAATTTAAGAAAGAAAGATAAGAAGTTAATAAAAATTTCAAAAACTTAAGAACTTGAGTCAGAGAAATAGATAGATAAATAAATATGTTTATTTATTTATCTGTTTTTTAAAATATGTGGGTAGCTCCCTGGCTGGGAACCGAACCCAGGCCGCAGCGCTGACAGCGCCGAAGCCTTAGCCACTGCACCACCAGGGAGCTCCCAATAAATATAATTTCAACTGACACTGGGTGTTTCAAGCAGAAGGTTTTA
This sequence comes from Lyroderma lyra, assembly GCA_004026885.1. Classification (NCBI taxonomy): domain Eukaryota; kingdom Metazoa; phylum Chordata; class Mammalia; order Chiroptera; family Megadermatidae; genus Lyroderma; species Lyroderma lyra. The sequence goes on from PVJL010003358.1 coordinate 52,092, forward strand.
AGAATAGTTTTAGACTATTTTAGTTACTATATATACTTCTATATTCAAGTATTAAAACTTTCATTTTCTAAAAAACAGTCCATAATTGAATCTTTTATTTTACAAGCCTCCCCCCAATTCATCCAAAAAGGTAGAATTCAACCCAAAGTACAAAATTATCTCACCTATCCCGATCTCTCCGGGAACCTGCTCGCAAGCCACTACTCCTCCTCATTTCCCTCTCTCTCTCCCTTTCCCGATCCCGCTCTCCTCTGTTCCTTAACCTCTGCATTAAACCTGAAAGAAAATATGAAATACACTTTGTTTAGATGTAAATGCAACGACTTCAGAGTCCACGTGAGGACACGACCAAACATAATGACATGACAGCTGAAGACCACCTTCCTTACCATTGTGTTAGTGCCTTTCTCTCACTGTCCCTATAGTTTTGAGGGGTGGGGGTGATGGTGCAGAATCACCTAGCATGGAATAGATATTCACTCAGTATTTGTTTAATGAATCTTTCCCTTTGTCATATCAAAGCTGTGAAATAATATGCAGCAACTGGAGCTATGTTAGTTTCACCATAAATAATATTGAGATTTCTTACATGATTAAAGTCATACTTGAATATCTTTATTCTTCGTATTTAGTATTAAGCATTATAGGCCACCCAGAACATTAGTTATTATTATTTTTAAAATCTTAAACATAAGCCAGAGTATGATTTCCTAAAGAATATGCAGAAAAGTTATTTCTGAAATGTTAGGACTCTCCAGGGTTCTTCATTTACATCTGCCAATTTCTTCTTAGAGAACTACAGAAAGTCAAATGGTGACACTAATGAAAGGCTGGGGTATGCTCCTCATCTTTTCATCCTCTATCCTTTCCAGAGCTCCGTCAGCCTCTATTGTGGCAGTTTACAGAACTCCAGTGAAATGTATCTATAGCCTAGGTAAAATACAGGCTTTTCTTGGTAACTCCCTCTCCCTCAATTACTATATCCATCTATCTACAAGACTGCGCAACATTCTGCCCCTACTTTCCATGAATCACCAATTATCTTCTACTTAAATTTTCAGACTTTTTAATTTACTAATAGTAATCTTGAAAATTAGGAAAGAGTCCTAATCCCAAAGTGCTGGTCCTCAAGGAGGTAAAGAGCTCACACCAGGATGCTAATAGAAATCTTAGTACCCAAAAACAGTCTTGCAAAATTAAACAGCAAGGCAGTGACAGAGTCAGCCAATTTATATTTGGCTGCAAGCTCCATATCTCAATTGGGAACCAGTAGCAACTCTGCAAATCCTATTTTGAATAGCATGTTCTGGAGAAGAGTATTTCCTTCTCAATTATCTGTACCAATTAAATAGAGGGGTGGGGGAAATACTCCAATCTGCTAGTTGAACTTTGATTATTACCATAGATCTTACAATGTCCCACTCCCAAACCTGCAACAATTCAGATGAGAAACCCATTAGTATAATCACAAACATTAACGAAAATAAATGTGGCAGTAAAAGAGCAAACTGCTAAACTGTCTGTGAGTTTAAATACATTAATTCATTAATCTAGAATAAAATTACATAAAATGTAAATGTACATTAGCATTCTCCCACTATTAACTACATAATCATAATTATCATTGTTTCAATCAAACAAGCAAAGGATCTTTGATAATGCGTGTTATCTATGGTGTACTTACTTGTATGAGTGCCTTTGTTGGCATTTTGGATACAATCTAGGTTTGGCAATTTTTCATTTGACAAAAAAGCTTGTGCAATGGCTGTATAAAAACTTCGTGCTACACCACTGCCCTCTCCTGGCTCATCCTTAAATGTGACTTTTACTCTGTGTACAGCCATTGGTGTAGTAGCACATCTTCGACCAAAGTGATTGTTGAGCTGCCTCATGGTCTGCTGAATAAGAAGATCTCGGTCCCGATCAACCTAGTTAAACAAATCAAAAAAGTAGTAAATAAAGTCAGTGTTGGATACCACCCTGAAATTTTTCCATGTAAAATATACGAATCTAATTTTAGATTTTCCTTGGCAATTTAAGCGACTACAAAGTAATCTGGGTTCTCAGAAGTTTTACATTCCAAATTAGCAACATTCTAAAGCATAGAAGAATATCTTGTATTAAATCAGGATAACAGAACCTAACTCAATTCTAACACTTTCTTAAAAGTCCTACTAGAAAACAGTAATTCAATTTTGGAATGCATCAGAATAAATTCCAAGTGAATCAGAAGTATAAAATATTTTTTAAAATAGCAAATACTGTAAGAAAATATCAGATAGTCCTTTGGTGACAGAACACCACAAGCAAAGAAAAAGAAAAATGACAAACTGGGAAAAATATCTGTATCTTCTATTACAGAGATATACACATTCATGAGTAGTATGCATTATCATCTAAAGATAAAGTGCTTCTAAAAAACAGAAAAAATCCAACTTAAATAGAAAAAATGGGCAAGATATAGCAACAAAGAGTTCACAGAAAAAGAAATATCCTTAAATATATGAAACAATGTTTAACTATGCTCATAATAAAAGAAATGCAAATTTAAAACTACTGACATGCAGTTTCTTTACCTTTCAGATTGGCAAAACTCTAAAAATTTGACAACAAACTGTTGGCAAGACTGGGGAATCAGGCATTCTCATATTAATGTTGAAAGTGTAAAAATATGCAATGATTATGCAGAGGTGTTTGCCAATATTTGGCAGTATTATATATGCACATATTATACATGCACATATCCTCTGACCCATGTCTAGGTTCCATGTCTAGGAATCCATCTCAAAGATACCCAGCTCAAAAGAGAAACACATGAGACTATTTCTCACACCACTATTTGCTAACAACAAAAAACTGGAAACAAACCCAATGTCCATCAATAGGAGACTGGCTGAAAACAGTGACACAACCATATAATGCAGTACATAAGACAAAGCAGTTGTAAAAGGCAGGCAAAATATATCCATCTACCACTACAGCTTTATCTCTGGGATATACCAGTACTCTTAACTGGAAAAAGCAAAAATGTACAGTATGCTCAGAGTGGGGAGCTGAGGAGAAAGATGGGTAAGGAATATACATACAGTTATATTTTTCAAATGGGGGACAGAAATTAACAAAAAACTTAAGGGCAGAGAACATGGTAAAAGACATAGGAATGGAAACTAGATTTCTCTGAAGACATACATCTTCTCTGTAGAGCTGATCCCACAACACTGTAGATATTTTACATTAATTATGAAGCAAAATGAAAAAAAGGAGAAAGCAATACCTACAAAATGAAACAAAAGGCCCTAATTATATGGAGATGGTAGCAAAACCACACAAAGAGGAATTATTTCAAGTGATTTTAAAATGAAGTCATTTGACACTGTATCTCCAACTGGATTAAGGACAAAAAAAACTGCAAATAAATCTTAAGCTATTTTCAATAATCATTTTGTTGTTGGCAGTATTGACACTATGATTCTAAGACCGCTGTACGTGTGCTGTGGAATAAAAGCAAATGAGTGACTTTATCAGTGCTGTTGGGAAGTTGGAAATTCAGTTTGGAAGAAAGGGAGGTAAAGACTAAAAGGTGAAATTAAAACAGCCTTGGGGTCCTTAATCTTGGATTTCAGCTGGGTGTATCAGTATATCAAAACATTTTAGTCCATGTGTTCATAATGATACTTAAAAAAAAAAAAAAAACCAAAAACTAACTAAAACAAAAAACTCACTGATCATCCATAGAAGAGGCTAGGAAGCCAACTGCCAGATAACCACTGCTCTAAATTTGGTGATTACCATTTATTTTGTTTAAATTCTGTATTATACAGCACACATCCCTATGCAAGAGTTTTGTTTTTAAACTTTATGAATGGCATACTGTATGTATAGTATAAGAAAATCTAAATACCTTTACCTCTAGTGATAAATCTCTTGACTGCTGATTTCTCAGTTTTTCCATTTCTCTACGGAATTTTGATTCTTTTACCTCAAAACCACCCAATTCGGTTAGGATCTTAAAAAAAATGCATGACAGAATTATTCTCTGAAATATGTACTTATCAGGCAAAACAGAATTTGAATTGCTCAAAATACATACTGATCCAGGCTCTGCCCCAACATCCTCCATGAAGACCCTGCCGAACAGTTCCAGTGAAAGGCGCCACCGTCCTAGCAGCATGTCATGGGAGATGACCATTCCCATGAAGCTACACTGGGGCCTGCAGGAAAGTTAAGGGGAGAGGGGGAAGTATTTAGCCAACTCTAAAAATTCTCTGACTTTTGGTCAATGACAGTAATTTACTCAGTCTTTTAATATTCTAAAGTTTTAGGTACTTCAATTACATCTTCTCTAATAAAGAGCTTTCTATAGCTTCTCGTTCCTCACAGAACTTCTCATTTTTACTCCGTTTTCCCCTCAATCCTTTATGTAAAGACACATCCCCAGGTTTCCTATCTTCAACTTTCATTTTACCTCCTCTCCTTAAAGTACAATGTCCATTTCCATCTAGGTGATTCTAAGACCTCTCTCTAGCTCACACTTTAACAGTGAACCAGAATTTCCACTGTGTTAAATATGTCACACTTCAGTGATACTCAATTCACATTCACCATGGTAAAACTAAATATGGCCTCTTCACTACAACGGCATGCCTCCTGATTTCTTTCAGTAGTAACACCTACTTCCCTACTGCACTCACTTGAAACAAATTCTCCTCTTTCTTCTCTCTTTTCTCCAGAGAGATCAAGTCCTTCATGAGCTTCTCTTCCTTTCCATGATTTCCTTTCCTTCCCCAAAGACAATATTCTACTTCATTCCCCTTTTCACCAGAACTAGTAACAGTTTTCTAACTTATTTCCTTACTTCTAATTCTCTGTCAATCTGCCTGCTTCAAATCCTAACCATCTCAGCTCAAGCCCCATTGTCTCTAGGAAACTTGGGCCACCGAAGTCCACAGTTCTTTCTTGCCTCTTATGGTTGTTAGACAGTGTACATAAAGTATATAGTTTCCTAAACTAGCTTAATTCCTCCTAAGCAAAAAAAAAAAAAAAAAAAAAAAAAAAAAAAAAAAAAAAAAAAAAAAAAAAAAGGAAAAAAAGTCTAACATTACGTAAACAAAAAAACAGAGAGCATAAAGCAGATACTCTATAAATCACTTGGTGATTGGCCAATTGAGCCACAGTATATGAGGACTGTCCGGAAAGTAACCAGCCATGTAATTTGAAAATTAGAGGTATTTATGGCTGGATTTTTTTCTGGAGAGCCCTCATATATTTGACAAATTTTCACTGGGAAAGCAAAAAATCTACCTTTCACAAGAGAATTACCAAACTGTGAACCTGGCAAAGGAGCCCAATTGACTGTGCGAGCCACAAATCTAGAAACCTCCTTCTAGTGACTCACATGTTCCCCTTAGCTGAGGTGTCAAGTAACTGTCAATTTGATATGAATATTTAACTCAGTACTCAACATAAAAAACATAGTTGTAGAATTTCCACCCAATAAACTGGGGAGAAAATCAGAATGCCAATCAATGACAAAATAGTCACAAAAACTCCAAAATCCAGAAAACTCAAATTTATGATTTACATATCTGGTTATAACCTAGGAAAATGCAGAAATAATAGCATAACATTTTATTGTTATTTATAAATAAATAAACAGAAAATTGTAAAGTTTCCAAATAAAAATCCTTATAAGAATTATATAATAGCACTAAAGTAATACAACAGAAAAACTGTCTTCACTTAGCAAATACCTGAAAGACGTGAGAGGGGGCCCTTCACTTTCGGTCAGTCCTATTTCTGCTAGTAAACTGCTTTTCAGTTGTGCAGCAAGATCATGAGCAGATGGCCCAGGTTTTGAACTCTCAGCTTCTTCGGGCACCACATTCTGTTCTTCCCCTTCCTTTTTTTGCCGATTTTGCATGTTCATTACGTTTTTCAAATTGGCAGCGTAAGACATTTTAGTTGGAAGAACCTATGAATTTTTACATTTAAAAGTTCACATTAAAAAATAAAACTGACTAGATTTCCTTTTCAACTTACTAATAATCCATAGAAATCACATGGAAGTGAAATTCTAATTCCTTCTGGCACTTCCAACTATGCAGCCTGTTTGTCTAACTCCCCTCACTGACCACCAATTCCAGTGCATTACTACAGCACCCTTTCGGAACTTTTAAAAGAAATCTTTGTAATCTCTGTGGTTAATTCAGTCCCTTATGCATTTTCGTTCTTTTCAGGATTGCATTCTCCATCATTTAGATAATAAAAAAACTATTCAACTACACTGCTTCTCTGCCTCCTTTTAAACATTACTTTTTCACTGGAGACACAGTGCAGTATAAATTTTTAGGCTCTCAAATCAGACTTTTATCTAAAACTAGATTATCCACTTAACTAGTTGTATAACAACAGACATTCCCACATGAAATTTATGAAATCTCCCCAAGCCTCAACTTCTTACCCATAAAATCAATATAATATTTTTTACTCAATGTGGTTATAATGATTAGTTGAGACAGTGCCCAAGATACAGAATTGTTCAACAAGTGTTAGGTATCATTATTAATATTAACTTATTTTTTCACATTCCAGATTCAGAAATCAAAGTTTCAAGTTAATATTACATATGCTCATATATAAAATATATTTTATATACATTTAAATTTTCAGCAGTATTACAACAATGAACTCTGTGAAACTGCCATTTTATAGAGGAAGTAACCTGACAGTGCAAGTCAAACAGTCGGAGTTCCTTTTATTGCCATAAAACAGGAATTTCTATTACTTCTATTATTTGGGGAAATACAGTATTCTGAATTAATGCATTTCCAAACATCTGGAGCTAGGACAAGTGTTCATTCACAAATATTATATTGCAAAGATTTTTACTCTCTTACCTCAAGACAATTTCTATCCACTGTAACCTCCATTAAGCATTTCCCACTACTGGCAGATGAAGAATAAAGACCCTGACTTGGACGGCCAAAAAGATCCTCCTTTCTAGCATTTGGCTGGAATTGTAACAGAAATATTCGTTACACTGAATACTTAAAAAAATAATAAAGTCAATTAAAAAGAAACCTTCAGACCAGTTTATTTAAATCACCTGCAACAGATGTGGCTGATCAGCCAAGGGGATGGCTTCAGCCAGAGGCACTTCAAATGGATTTGGGGGTATACACCCAAGGAATGTCATGGAGTCCGAGCGCCGGAAAAACGGGTGGTTTTGGCCAGTTTCTGCAGGAAGAGAGTCATCATCCTTATCATTCAAAGTAGCACCTAAACATAAAGAGATAAAATGTTTCATTTTTAGAAAAATTATTTAACTATTGGGGAAGGGTAAGAGAATCTTAATCTGCTCAGTCCAAAATTCCTATTATCTCCTTATAAAATTTAATGTCACTTGAAAGCAACAGTGCAAAATGTTGATAATATTTTTAATTGGTAATTTAAAATATTAGTAAAGGGGTTACAACAGTACATCTTCTGCTACATGTATTTTAAATATTAATAAAAATAAAAACTTTCCAAAAAATATTAGCAGTAACAACTATTATTCTATTTTGTATTAGACGGAAGTTTCCCATATCCTCTTCATCTCTCTGGAGAGTCAAACCTGAAAACAGCTAGATTCCCAAGCATATTCAGGACCCAGGCTCACACATGACTCCAAAATGAGAAGATGGTCAGGAGCCAAAATTTGATCATTTACTTACTTATAAGTTATGCTTCCTCTCTAAGAAGATAAACAGACAAATCTCTGGGCACTTCTCATCCCAGTAGGAAGTCAACACACTACCCTTAATGAAATTAAGCTTTGAGCAGTGCTTTCAAGGCACTGTGAAAATGGCAGTGAGCAATGGCTGAGTTCTCAAAAACTAGCAATTAAGTCAGCTATCTTTTCCTGGGCCAAACAGAAGTACTAGCTGATAAGAGTCAAGTGGACTATTTTGAACCCACTTTAAAAATAATAGCTGAAAACTACAAATAGACTTGCAGAAGATTCCAAAATTTCTTGTTTGGAATATTACTTCTTTTTATTGCATTAACTGTTAAGGAGTTTTGATATTTGGGAGTTATAATTGGTATTTCTCATTTTCTTGGCTAAATCTATTTTGCACCATTAACAAAGGTTCTACACTAAGACTGTGATACTTTACTTAAGGGTAAAGGTATACCCTAAAACTGAGAGGAACGCAAAGGAGAGATGGATAAAATTTTAAAAACTGATTGTTGAAAAGTTCATAACATTTCCTTAATTACCCCTATTTATGAAGCAAATGATGCAAGGATGTATAAGGAAAAATGGACAGAGATGGGACTTAGAGAAGAAAAGAGAAATTCCCACCCAGACAGAAAATAATGAAGTTAAAAAGCTTGAAGGGGAACTACTGAGGCAGCCACTTCTTGAAGTAGATTAGCAGATTTTTCTGTACACTAACTTTGATTGGTGTCATCATCATTTTCATGTTCTGAATCTTCATTATCAATACCCAGTTCCAAGAGTTCTCGTGTCCTTTAAAAGACAAATGAGTTGTTTTACATGAAACATTTATGCAATATGAACAGGAGAAAAGATGATGGGAACTATAAGCAAAAAACACTGGAAAGGTCTGTTAAGTACCCACCCAATTTCAAACATTGTGATAAACTTTCAGACTCTGTGAATGGTACAATAACCAGCAAATGTACTACAATTACAAAATATACTCAAAAAGCAAAAAGCTAATCACACCAAGAAACAGTGAGTAGTTACACAAACTCTAATAGAAAACATGATAAACAACCAGGCCAAACTATCTCAAGCATAAAGCTTAACTGGATTCTTAGGTTTCCTGTTTTAAGTAAAGAGTAACTACTCAAAAGATTGGATGGAGTTCCCTGGTGGTGTAGTGGCTTAAGGCTTCGGCGCTGGCACTGTCAACGCTGCAGCCTGGGTTCGATTCCCAGCCAGGGAGCTACCCACATACAAAAACAAAAACAAACAAAAAAAAGATTGGAGAGGCTCAAGGCCACTTTTCCACATGGCGTGTTCCTGTATTAATTCTCTTTTGCAATGTACTCCTTACTCCAAAAAAATCAGACAATGTACTAATAAGGAAGACCACACTGAGCAAGTAAGTATTTCTTAAACCAACCTCATGGCAAGTATGGATACCTTTTGCGTTCCAGTTGTGGTGTATCCAGTGTTGTCTGCTGATTCATTGCTTTAATCCAGTAGATAAGGGCTTGAAAAACATATGCCACGTGCTTCAATGAGCAAACGTCCAAAACTGGTAGAACATCAGAATGCTCATCGTTATGAGACCGCATTAGAGACAGAGCATAATTTAGGAAGTCCCCTCGAGCAGACATCATTCCTTGGCGGGCGCTAAGCAGTGTGGCACGTCTATAGGAATAAAAAGAAATGAAAGTGTTTACAAAAAGAACACAAATGTGAAGTTTGCCACTATCATAAATATGCAAAATTAGGAACCAGGACTATGCGTAAATAAAAACTCATTAAGTCCCTGCCTCTGCTTTAGAAATAACAACCACTGTGTATGATTTACAGTCCTGTACTTCTATACAGAAAAGGAATTCCAGTATCCTCTGGAAGGGCAGAAGGAACACCTTCCCTAAAGACAAGAGTTCTCAAACTTTAGCATCCATCAAAATCACCCAGAGGGCTTGTTAGAACAGATGGTTGGCCCCACCCCCAAAGTTTCAGCAGGTCTGGGGTAGGGCCCCCAAATTTGCATTTCTAACACGCTCTCAGGTAATACTGATGCTGCTGTTCTGGGGACTACACTTTAGAACCATGGCCTAAAATGACACCGAAAGCACAGGAAACAAAAGAAAACAGAGACAGTACCAGACTATCAAAATTAAAAGCCTGTCCTTCAAAAGGCACCATCAAGAAAGTGAAAAGACAACCCACAGAATGGGACAAAATTTCTGCAAATCATATATCTGATAAGGAACTTGTATCCAGAATATATAAAGAATGCACAAAATTCAATAATAAGGGAGTTCCCTGGTGGTGTAGTGGCTTAAGGCTTCGGTGCTGGCGCTGTC